>JAATLQ010010072.1:0-66564 GCA_013421005.1 Heliconius erato x Heliconius himera
ATATTATTATAAAAATGTTTTAGCATGTCTTCTCGTCTGTTCCCAGTCGTACATATGCTGTTGTATTCCATAACAACGGATTTCCAGGCTGCCTTTTTTGTTGCACAAAATATGCTCCTGTCCTCTTACAATCTATAACGTTTTGGTATCTGAAGCATAATAATAAAAAGTAGAACTAATATTACAACAATAATGCCATAAATATTGAGAACAGTGTAGCAATGTTATTGAACACACTTTGATACTATTGAAAGCAGATTATTTTTTTCTTCTAAAGTGTAGTTAGGTGACCGCTTAGTTTTTTGTTTTTTATCCATTTCAGAGCTTATATATTAGAAATAAACTCACTCCGTTGTTTATATTTATTTTCCAGTTGACACTAATAGTCCGTTTTATTTAAACATGTGAAACACAATCAATGACTTGACAATGAACAATTATGAATATTTAATTATTTGAAACTATTAGTTTTAAATAGCACTACTACATGAAATATTAATTATACGAATACGTTATACATTTAGGAATGTTAATTTTGTTTTACACTTAAAACTAATACACAATTTCACAGATTGCCGATAAGTATCGGTTTTTATACGTGTATGGGAACGTAACAGCCGTGCTCAAAGGTATTTGAGCAAATGATCAGTTGATTACAGTTTGACGAAAGTACGTTTTGAAGTGTGAAACGCAAAAAACTTAAGTGCGTACTCAACCACTTGAGAATTCTCAGTTGAGATTTTGTACTTTTCTCAATTCAGAAACCGGCCGATAGACAACGACGATCAGGAATTCACAATAATTGTACAGTATAGACACTCATACCTACTTATATTTTGGCGTAAACATTTTAATTGTAGAGTTTCCATATTTTAAATTATGGATGAACATTATACACCTATAATAAAATAAAATATGCTCCACAAATATTTTGATTTATTTACATGTTTAGGCCAGTCGGATCAGAGGCAGTAAATGTGAATGTTAACGCGACAGGGTGTGGGTTCGATTTTCATCCGAGAAAATGAAATACTTAATACTTTCATTTCTTCGCTCTGGTATCGAGGCAAAAGCGCAGCGTTGATTTCCGCCATTTAACTCGCAATGCCCCCATATATCGACGAAAAATGGGTACCGGAATGTCTTAATTCTAGGTTCCCTTTGCTTACTCTGCTGTGTGCGTGATACAGAAAATACATGTGCCTATTTATGTTTTGGAATTTAGGTCTTACTGCATGAGCCAGTATATAAATTTTGTTACGCGTGTTTATTAATTTTGTGTAATTAAAAAAATATATCCTTTTGTCCTTATTACATAAAAGATAGTGGACGATTGTGTCGGAAATGTGCAGACTTCAAAAAACACTACAACTTCACTATAAGTTTAAATCATTATTTTTAAAGCTCACATAAAACAAAATATTACCAATGTATTTTAGTTTTACAATAATGGACAACCCTAAAAAAATGCTACCGCACCGCGCCCACCGCTCTACCCGCACTTGCCCCTTCTCCCTTCTTCCATCCATCAGTCAGTCACTCAACGGTACGTAGAGGGGACGGTCGTACGCTCACTCGCTCCGTCCGATACTCACGCGGACAACTGGGTCACGGGGCTCGTACGCGTTTGCGTTGCAAAAGAAAACATATTTGTTTAGTGTTGTGGATGATCACGGTGATAGTGGTTTGCTGTTGTTTACGAAACAAGAAACTAGCGGCGCTTTTGAAGTGTACGTGATGCGTGCGTGAGCGCAGCGCATGACGTGCTACGAAACGTTGAGAGCTTCGGCACCCGCCGCGGACGCCCCCATGGCGCACCACTTCGTCAAGTGGTGGCGCAACAAGTTTAGAAATGGCTACAAGAAATTCAGCAGTAAGTACTGATTTAATCTTATACTTTGAATTACTTAACGAGCTGATGACATAAAATGCCAACTCGCTGTCGGCGTACACTTTGAAGTTGGCGAATTATAATGTAAGATTTTTGTTATTATGAACATGAATAATTAATGGCTTCTGTAGACTGATAAAGAAAGCTAAATTTCTGAGTACATAAATAAATTAGAATAGTAAACAATATGTGACCTCACATTGAGTTTGTTTTGATTCGTTGGTAGGTATGCTAAACAAATACCGCTGATTCTTTAGAGGTTCGTGTTGTGTCCCATAAAAAAAATAATTAAACATATTATTTCTTTTATATTTGAATACCTACGTATAAATTTAAACTAAACGTATATTTTTTTGTCATTGAACGTAAGAATATAATTTATATACGTTCCTTGTTTAATAAAACGAAGACGAAAGGAGAATTCAAGGGCATCAAAATACTTATATAAAAATAACCTACAATAGTTCTTTATGACTTATAAATTCGTCAGTTAATAAGATATTTACGTTTGAATAAAATAATGGATTAGTACCAAATTCAAAATAAATTACAAGAAATAATATTATTTACTTTTAGTTAAGAAGTTTTATTTACCTCTTTCAAGAATAATATTTTCTAAGCTTACAGCTTACTTAGAAGTAATGACTACAATATTTGTTACAAAATACCTGTTTTATTAATTAGGCCAATAAAGATATAAAATATTTTATTCAAAATTTAAATTAAACATAAGACCACTGAAGATAATATAAGCAAGTTAGTGAAGCGAAAGTAAATTTTTATGTGGCGATTAATAGATAATAGTTGTAAAAATCAACTTCAGGCTTATGTTTGTACTAATGTTTGTATAATAGATCCAACTTTAAAGAAAAAAAATAATTTCATTGTGAATATCAAAATTAAAATAGCCTATAAAAAATCTACTACACAAAAACATGCGTAAACAAAATAAAACTCGTAAGCTTGTCTCGTTTAATGCTTGTAATTAGCCTATATTTAAATTACATGTAGTTCAAAAAAGATTTCCGCTATGAAGACGTCCACCCATTCGATACTACTTCAAAGTATACCGGGATCCCTTTGATCTTGTTCTATTTTGTTACGAAATATACGTAAGTCGAACGAACACTTCAATTAGAAAATACGAACATTTTTGTTCCCGACCGTAGCGTACGTCAATCGTAGAAGCAAGTTTGTTAATATAATTTTAAATGCAAACCGAGACCGCGCTCATTTGATTAACTTCAAAGGGAGAAGTTGAAAGCACTCGCCGAACCGGAGACAATGATACCTTTTATTTGACATCAAAGAATACCCCGCCTCGGGCTTCGGGCTTTAAGCTCTTCTTTCGAGTGAATAGTGCATAGCCCGCTACAATTTATAGTAAGCGGCGGGCACAAAGGACTTTTTTTGGAAGATGTTGATTCTCTGTCGCATAATTTTACGTGCCCCTCTTGTCTTGTGCAGCTCGTATTGTTTTATGTTAGTGGAACAGTGATTTTGAACTTTAGTTCAACTATTTTTGAACCTACCTGGTTTTGTTATATTAAATTCTCAAATATATATATATTTAAAGGACTTGTATTGCTAGTATCGCGTTGAGTTCTGCCACTCAACACGCAATGACTACAGAATTCGGCAGAAAGTGCGGAACGGAGTGTCTTAACACTAGGTTCCCTCTGCCTATCCTGTTGTGTGCGGGATACAGCGTGAAGCTGATTTAATTAAATTTTTGATTTATTTGTATAGCTTTATTTGTACACTAATACTTAATTTATATTTAGTGAAATAGTTAGTTGTTCAATATATCAACACTGCAATTCTCATTTCTAAATATTAGTATTGATAGGTCGATGTTTGTCGATCATCAAGCAATAACGTGTTAGGCAGTAATGAAGGCAATAATATGGTGGACGCGTATCCTACTCACATACTATGTGCTCATTTCTAATTGTCATTTATCTTCGACTATATTATATGCATTGATGGACTATGTAAGTAACTTCGGAACGTACACGTTCTAATAAAAAGTATTAAAAATTAACAACATTAGTCTAAAATGGTTGAATGGAAAATGTCTTAACACTAGGTTCCCTCTGAATATCCTGCTGTGAGCGGGATACAGCGTGAAGCTGATAAAAAAACATTAAACTTAATTAACGAATCGGTAAAATAGATCAAAATTCACGAACGACCTTCCGGTTTTCTACTACGTTAGATATCTGTGCCAATAAATGTCACTTCTAAAGCTTTTACGATTTTGTTTTTATTACAATTTACTTCTATATTTAATAATATCACTATATATTTTAATTTGTTATTTAAATAAAATGCTTATTATAAATTTGTATAATTTACAAAAGAAATTAATAAACACATTTTTTTATATATATATATTGCGATGTACAAATAGTCAAGCACGATGAAATAACTCGTGAACTTCTGTAAGGAATCTATGAGATGAATTCTCAGAACAACTTTTGAAGAAAAATAAAATTACCGGCAGATGTGGACTGGCGAAGGCAGAGCTTTAAAGCATTAGGCCATACCGATCTCTCGGGCCTTCCGAGAAATAACTACGCCCGCCCTGCGAGCCGCCGTCTTTACTGCACCCGGCCGGTCCCGCTCGCTTTATACTAAAATCTTTTGAATTTCGCCGATCGTATACCCCGCTATTGTAACACTATTCATTTTACAAGTTTTAATATCTTTTACCAACAAGGGGTCTCGATAAGGTATTTCTAAAATAAAATAGGAAAAAAAATTACAAGAGCTATTGGTTAAAGTATTGCTATATTTAGTTTATTTAGCTCATTATAATTATTATGTATACGTATAATAAAACTGTAACTTAGCGCTGTGTGTACATGAAAGAAATATGTGAAAATCTATAATATTAAATAGGGCATTTATTAATATAACAGAACTAAAAACAACGATAAAAAAAAATTCGTCTCTGCATTTGTTTACGTTAATCGCAGAACCGATGTAAATGTAGTTTTCAATATTATATTTCGGCAAACTGCTCTTACATTTAGTGTTTGTTTCATTTTAAACAATTTATACATAACAAAATTTTGTCAATATAAAGAATAGCATGCGACAATATTGCTACAAAATAATGGTTTTATATAATTGACTGAAAGTTTACTTTTCAATCTATAGACAATAGAAATTGTCTTTAAAATGATACCGTCACTTACTATATTACGAAAGTAATGCAGATGACAAAATAAATAATTGAGTAACGTATACTAGTGTAGTACAAGCGGGTGAAGTCACGAGTTTAGTACTAAAGAAATATTAGATCTATTAAACAATTAAACCTAATGTTATTTTAAGTTATCAAAATAAATCTAATATGCTTATGTTAATTTGAATACTGATCGTACTGATTATTTAAATAATATCAAATATGACAAAATTAAACAATACAATACATCAGGAAAATTTTAATAAACACTTAAGATTTTAAAAATATACACAAATTTTAAAAAAAATTAAAGGAGGATTTCTTTATTAATATTTTTTCATAGTAATAATAATGTTAGTTAAATTACATTGCAGAAACTTATTTTAATCCCTCTATAAATTAAGATCAAGAAGTAAATATTCCAAAACGAAAACACTTGTACTATGACCGCAAAGAGTGATGTATTCGTAAACAAAACATTGAATTATGATATATTTTCGTATATTTATATTTATCTGAAGGCTTGAAGTCTTATAATTCCTGGACAGGCTTGAAGTCTTATAATTCCAGTTATGCCTATATAAGTAAATCAAGTTTAATATATATATTAATTCATAATAACTTTTACAGTTGGCACAGAGAGTGAAAGGACTGACACTGAGGAACTGGTTGGTCGTGCCGCATCGCAATGCTCAGCACCGCCCGACCTCTTGCCCAGTGAAGCGAGAGCTTTGTTACAACCAACGCCACCACCAGTTCCAGCCAGGAATTCTGAACATGTCTATAAAAAGATGACTTCCTCTGAAAAGCTCACAGAAAAAGTTGAGGACAAACAGCCTAGAATGAGATTTGAGGTTTGTACTTTTTTTCTGGAAAACTTAAAAAATTTGGAGCCGACGTGATCTAGTAGGACAGCGTCTATTATAAACGCGACGGTTGTGGGTTAAATTCCCGCTCGGAGAAAATGAATTATTTTTATAAAACAAAGCTTGGTGTTGAGATATGCCTCTCAACACGCCTCGAAATCTAAATAGCGCCATAGTCTCGTAAATGCGGGAAAAACTATGTGTAAATATTTAAAAAAAGATTTATTTACGTTGTATTTTTTATTTTTGTTATCAATACACGTAATTTTAGTAATAATTTTGTTTAGTTTATTTGTACATTTGATATGTAATAACAACGTGGCGTGGGTAAATATAATAAATGAATGTAGGTATGTAGTGTTTATCATTCATAAGTTAACTACGCTATCGTAGCAAGCAATTTATTGAATAATGAGATGATTCATCTATTTGTGTCATATCAGTCTCCGGGCAGGCGGCTCGCTTTGTTTTACAATATCTCACTGATCGTAAAGGCGCGACTAGTTTCCTTTTAGAGTTTAAGATAAGAATGCCTGTCCTTAGCGTCGAACACGCGCCGTTGGTCGGCGCCGCTAGTTATCTATCTTCGTTAACAGAATACCATACCACAAAATCACGTTTCTAATATACTATGTTGCTTACTTTAAACTTTTAAATTAACTATTTGTTTTATATTACAGGAATTAACGTGTGATGTTGAATTAAAACATCCGGAATCGTCTAAGCAACAACCGTTGCAGTTTTCATTTACCCTCTATGACCTCGACGGTCATGGTCGAATGACGAAAGATGTAAGTGTTTACAAAGATAGTTATTTATAGAAAACAATTTTTCAATTATATAGCAGTTATTCAATTGTATATTGTTGTTGACAGGACATAGCGGGCATAGTATCGACTATATATGAGTCGATAGGAAAGTCGGTCACAGTTCCGCATTATGGATCTAAAACTATTCAAGTGCGTTTAACGGTTGTTCCGGAAGACCGGCCAACGCGTAATCATAGAGAGAGGCGGAGACGTCGCAGAAGGGAACAAGAACAGCCAAGTGGTGCCACGATACCGGCTGATAACAATTGCGTAGAGAACAGTGAGGACGAACAGCATGATAGATTGTCAAACGATGATGACGCGTCTTCGAAATCATCTTGTTCGGAAAGACAACCCCCACTAAGGCCTGCGCCAGTCCTACGACAGAGACAGCGCCATGCACGGAGAGAACATAGAGAAAGAAAGCATGTGAAGAAACGATCCGGCAGCTTACAACGTCGAGAATTGCTGGAAATAATACAGGCAAATATGGAGAAAAATCATTTGAGTTTTCAAACGAAACGGTTAGTATTTTTTTATTATTATTAATTTGTTAATATTTTTTTATTATTAGGGTAGTAATTTTTTTATTATTAATTTTGTAATGCGTATATTACGTTATATATGTTAATTACATATTTAATGATAGCCGTTTCATAATTTCAGAAAGCCCTGCGATCCTGTTGCCAATGAAGAGGAAATAACAAGCAAATATCAAAAACTTAGGAATAGATCTTACACGGTAACCGACAAAACTGCATTCCAAAAGTCCAAACCAGAGCCGTCTAACAATGGTTACTTGGACCTGGCGTGCGGAGGCGACTCCAATTTGTGCAGATACGACCGGTACCTGCACGCGGTGATCTGCTCGTCGGCGCGGCACGCACACACTGGCTACCATCAAAAGCAAGCGCAGCCCGCCAAACATCGAGGGCCGCATTTGAACGCGAGATCCCGATCTCACGATATTCCGCAAGCCCATCCCAACCAACCGAGAGTACTCCAAATTATATTCTTATAGAATTCAAGATTGGACTTAGTCATCAAACGACTTTGTCCTACTTTTGGAACGGAATTGATTTGTTACCAAGGTTGTATTGCGAACGAATGGTCTTATTGCGATCAAATTTAGAGTTATTATTTATCATTCCATGAGGTTAATTCAATGTTAATGTTTCCTTTATTGTAATTCGGAAACAGAATAAATAAGTAGAGAGTTTCCCAATTGTCGTACATATAAAATAATTATAGTGATTTGAAGACATAAATACTTTTTTGGTATATTATGCATCATTGGTCATAAGTATGCATAATTAGCATACATAGCAGTATAGCATTAATCTAAAATTTAATGCATCATACTGTACATAAAGCACAAAATGGAAAATCTAAAAAATGCTGGTTAAATTTACTTGAAAATTCATTAAACTGAATTGCTTCCTTTGCGTATATTTATTATTATTGGATTTTTTTAATTTGTTTGTAGTATTGACTAATCTCACAAATAAATACCAATTAAGTTAATAAATTTACCAGCTTATTTTATTTAACAGATTTATTATTTTATCTTTTTTTGAGTAGCAATCGTTTTGTGCCAGGATGTAGTTATGCCAGAAATTTAATGCTCTTGGAGATATTCAAATGAAATAATGAATTATATTTACGTTTGAGAGATTACCATGCAACTAATAGTTAATACTAAAGTGATGGTAATATGAAACAACTCTTATCTCAGTAACAATATCGTTTAATGTTTTAGTAATGTAAGCTTTGATATGAAAAACTGTTAAATCTCACCTGTAGATAAAAATATCTCTTATACTCATGTGTAATATAGAATTGTTCTTTCATTTACATACAGTGCCTTATATATTAATTATAATTTTATAAATGACTACTTGGACTTATGTAGTTATTTATAGCCTACATTAAAAATATGTAAATGAAATTTGATATTTTATGACAATGCTCATTAGAATTGGTTATGTATCTTATAGATATGCTAAGAAAAACTCATTCATGGAGTTGTAGACTGATTTTTAGATGTAAGTATTAGACAGGGATGTTATGGATGAAACTTTTCAGATCTGAATATGGATATCCCGAAACATATTCGATTGGGTTACAAATATAAAAATCTTTTGGAAAATTTTTTTAGAAAATGATTTTGAAGTTGTATTTTTGATTAAAGATATGGTTGAAAAAGTAATTTTTCAAAGAATCTGTTACTGTCAATTTTTTTACGTTCTCGTAGCTGCTGTTTCGATGTTTGTGATATTTAATGTTTTTATGTTTCTAGTAAAAAAAGTTCGCTATTTTGTAGCAAATGCTGTTATGTCGACTCGGCCATGTAAAATTAAAAACTTTTAGAATCCACCCATATTTGAAATTTTAATTTCGGACAGTTTTTATATCTCGGATATCTGATAATTTCGGTTACGGTCTTCGTAACATCCCTGGTATTAGGTGCTCAGATAAAAAGTACATATTTTATATGTATGTTTACACTAAACGGAGTACTTAAACAATTTATATTTGATATACACTTTCAGTATAGTTGTGTAATCTAATTGGTGTTCTTGTTTCTGAGGTTGCATTACCATTATCAGTATTCATTATTCGTAAGTAATTTAATGAATCTCTTAAATGTTTTATCTACCTCTAATTTTACTTTATTAGATTAACTTTTAAATATTTATTGTAACAGCTAAATCCTAAAATTATGTAAGTTTTTTTGTGATAATTGAGTGATCCTCTTTCATGACAATGTTTCACTCAAGTTGGTTTGTAATGTGAGATGGAACAGTATCCTTCTAATAACAACACTATGTACAAAATTAACTTTATTTTTATTTACTGTTTCTTATTTTAATGTGTTTGCTATTGTTCCCACTTTAGGTGTACAGTGTACAAAGTGCTCGATCTTGTCAAAAATATTTATTGTCAAATATATTCCTTGCGGTTGAAACTTGATTTTTATTTTATAAAAGACCTCTCCCCAATGATTTCATTGTAAACAAATATAAAAATAAAATACAAATCATTATGAGAGCTGATAGGGCAATGGTGGTCTCCTTGGGTAATGCACACTTTTCAACAGCATATTCATTTGGAGTTAAACTTACCTAAAAAAAAAGAAGATACCTTACTTTTATACAATCATACACACATATAATTATTTGTCGAAGTAATAACCTTAATAAGAATAAGCAACGAAAAAAACGTGATTGTCAATATATACTACTTAATAGTAGAAGTAGATTAATAGTTGGGTTTCGCCAGCTCATATGCAATGGCATATAAAATAAAGTGCAACAGTAATTTAACAATAAAATTCATTATGAGTATAGAGAAATATAAGTATTTGAAGCATTGTTTGTAATGCTGATGCAATTTCAATCTGCTATATTTTACAGTCAATTAACAGTTTATACCGCTTATTCTTTTTAGACATCCTGTCATTATCAATCTTTCATGATTTTCACATTCTTTATTTATACTACGAGAGATTGGAATCATTGCACAATATAAAAATAAATCTAGGATAATGGCTACTTACTAGCATATATTTAGGATCAGGTCTATTTCTCCAAGAAAATGAAGGCACTGAATATTCTAGAAAATGTACATTATCAAATTCTTTATAATAATGTTCAACTAAGCAGCCATGATGTGTGTGCCCACCAAAAGCAACTCTTGGTCTAAATTTAGACACCAAATAATCTGTAGATTCTTTTGATAATGCGTCAATTTTTAATCGGAATAATTTATTTCTTTCTGGTAATGGAGGCGCATCTGATTCAGTGCATATAGTGTCAGACAATCTATAAAGAGGAAAATGCTGAAAGAAACAGATTTTCTGTAGTTTACATCATACGAGTGTAATTATTTTTCGATTCTCTCTCATCCTTGACACAGCTAGTCACATTTAAGAGACCGCTTCTGCCTCGTGTGATGTCACATATCATGCATTTTAAACTTAAAATTATTAAACATGAGTAGTAGTTGTTTGTAAATTACTCTAATTTGCACAAATTTTGAGTTCTAATACATAGATATATTATATTATCAAATGTTGCAAAAGTTAAGCATAACCACTAACATTTGGTCGACAACCTCCGCCCGCCGACTTTAAAGTGTTACTGTTACAAAAGTAGATTCTTTTAGCTTCACTCTGTATCTTGCACATAGTAGGGTAGACAGACAGGCCCTGGGAACCTAGTATTAAGACACCCCATTCGAGACATTGAATGTGAATGGCGGAACTCAACGTCATGCTTTGCCTCAAAAAATTTTAGAAAAAATTTTTTTGCTTATTTTTTACCTGCATTAAAATAGGCTGGCTATAATTAAACTTAGTCTTTTCGTTAAAACATTGGTCAGCTTGTTTGTGACATTTTCTTAATGTTCCTACAAAATTAATAATTAAATTTCAAGCTAAATCATATTGTAAATAAAAGCTCAAATAAGGACTATATATTTCGTTTTCTTACGAGAAACAACTTCTATCTTATTTCTGGCTTCAGTACACAAATTACAAGAATCTCCTTCTAGTGCCATTGAATTTAACAAAATAAAATGGTTATCTTTCAACACAATGTGTTGCACTGAAGGAGCTTTAAGATATTTGGAGAATCGTTGTGCAAATCCTCGTCTTATTCTGCAAAAATTAAATAGAACTAAATCAGCTATTAGAAATTAAAAAATAATCTATATTTTTTTCAAAAATATATTACCTATTATGGAAACCTATATCATGGTTTCCAACAGCAACAATCATCTCAATATCATTTGGTAAAGCAAATAATTTATGAAAACGATGGACATACTCTCGAAATTGTTTATCATTTGACCATTCTCCTTCATCAAATAAATCGCCTAACATACAAATAATCAAAAAATAAAAATAAAAAAAAGTAATTTACAAACTGTAATATTAAAGTGGATAACTTGCTATCACATTTTGTTAATAAGACTAAATACCGTGGACCCCAAGGTAGATTACCTTGGGGTCCACACTATTTAGTCACAAAAATATTTGCATTGGATTGTCAAAATTGTCTGATACCAAAGAATACCATCTTAAAATTTTCTATAGTCTGAAAGATTTTGAATAAGTCTACCATGTAATCTGACAAAATACAAGTAAACAAAAATATAATTTATTTTTTAAATTGTTGGCATTTTGTCATTTCACTTTCAAGCATGTGAATATCTATTTGGTATAAGTGTATAAGTATTACAATCAACGGTGATAGACATATTGTGTTACATGCCTATCACTAATTAAAAAAATAGTACACTAGTTAATAAAAATGTAAATGCCAGATTAGATAAGACATAGATTTGCGCGGATCATCATTCGCGGGGCAGGTGCTTTTACTGTTTATTAAGCTTACCTAGAACAAATACAACTTCTGGTTTATGTACATTTATTAGTGCTTGGAATGCTTGGTGCATTTGCCATTCTCGCCTCCATTTATCTAACCAGTGACCTCTATAAGGGCCAAGTAAATGTGTATCAGCTAAAATGAATGCTTTTAGAATTTCTCTCCCACTTTGATTTTCTAGTTTGGGCCATTTGCACTGAAATGATTAATAATCTTTGGTAAACATATGTTACTTACTATATGTATTGTTCTAAAGTTAAAATGAATATTACCTGTAGGATAACAACGTAATAAATAAATAATTCACAATAAAATGCAATGAAAATTAATCCTGTAAAGAGAATTAATATTTTTTTTGTGATTCTTCGCATATTTTGTATTAACCATATTCAAACGTACATAATTTTTTTTACTGTAAAGGAACTAACTACAGTCATTTGCTAAAGGTATCAATATCGAGGCTTATCTTTATTTTATCTTCAGTATCGTAGGTAAGTTTAACATTTTTTTAGATTTCAATTTGAAAATTGACATTTGTGTTTGACACTTGGCTATATAGCGTACGTCAACTTTAGACATTAGGGATGTCCACAGAATACCTATGGAAGTAAGGAGATGTCAATCTTCTCCTCGATCCAAGGGCAATAAAAAAGATAATACTGTACGGTACCCGTTCAGGTTTTACGTTGTAGCCAAATATTGTACCGTACAGTTTACCCTCTTTTATAAGGCTACCATACTTAACACACAATTTATTTCATACAATAATTGGGTATTAATAAAATAAAAAAAAATGTTGGTACTGTAACATAGAACAAGTATAAAGTATTAAGGAATAGGATCTACTACATATTTACACTGACAAGTAATTTTAGAACGACATCCCTCACTTCTTTGTTTATAATTATCGATTTTGTCGAAGAATTCATGGCAAGAACTGTCCATCATTGAGTCCTGTCGTAAATAAAAAGTATAATTTAATTATGAAATATTCTTTTGCAATAGTTTAATTTTAAATGCTAGTGTTTATAATAATATGAAGGGCAAAATAATAAGAATAATATACTAGGCATTAGTAAAACTTTATTAATATAAAAATTAACACATTGAACAAAGAGCCTCTTTAAAAATAAATGTACAATGATAAATTAATAGAATGCATCAATATGTAGTTAAATTAAAATTTAAATATTATTTATCCATTACAGATTTCAAGTGAAGTAAATTTAAAAATGTTAGTCTTGTTATACAAACTTTAACTGAAAAAGCAACTAACTAACTTAACTTCAAAGTACTTATATTAACAAACAACTAATAAAAATTAATACTATTTGGTTAGGAATACTTTTAGATAGACAATATCCAAATCACACTGAAAATTTATAAATGCATAGAGCACAATACAATCACAGATCATTTACTTTATCATGGAAATTCTAATCACATGCAACAAAACACTATGTCACTAATTTGGTATTGATTTTAAGACGTCTAATTAATGTTACTTTTAAACATTAACATCTAAACTTAATCCTAAAATAAAGTAAAAAATATTTGTACTATGTATATAAAAATATAAAAAAGTGAGTTCATCATGATTTTCCATAAAACTTGCTGTTTAACAAGAAAATAAGTAAATTAACATTTATTTTGGCTTTTCCAAACATGTCCATAATAGTGCAGCCCTCGTATTGCCTTTGTAACAGATCTTGGATGTCAACATCGATGGACTCCATTTCGACACCCATAAATTTACCTTT
This sequence comes from Heliconius erato x Heliconius himera, assembly GCA_013421005.1. Classification (NCBI taxonomy): domain Eukaryota; kingdom Metazoa; phylum Arthropoda; class Insecta; order Lepidoptera; family Nymphalidae; genus Heliconius; species Heliconius erato x Heliconius himera. Next base: position 13,910 of record JAATLQ010010072.1, read on the forward strand.
GATCGTAAACACGCCATTGTGATCGGTTGGTGTAATTTCAAATTGGACGTTTTTAAATTGAGACGTGGAAAGTCCGTCAATCTCTAGTAGAACTCCTCTTTCAAGCAGTTTAGCAGCTGAATATTTAACTGTCAGTTTTGATTTTAATTTTTGAATATCTTTTCCTGACATCCTGAGGCACGCATGGACACTTCTGAAATTGAATTAATATAATTATTTATATTATTTAACTAAGCGATCATACTTAAAATATTAATCATAATGTTTTTATTGTGTTTTTACAAGAATTATGAGACAGAAATGGACCAAATTACAAGAATAGAATCATCAAAATTGGTTTACCAAGTCAAAAGTAAGGTAACAAACGTAAAAAAATACCGTCGAATTAATTACCTCCTCCTTTTACAAGTCGGTTAAAAATAAGGTAAAAATATCAGATGGTTAGTATGTTGAAAAAATAAATGCTGCAGTGAAATCAAGGGAGGTATGATACATAATCTATACATATAAATAAAGATGAAGGGTCTTTTTGTGATTTAAAATAATCGTGTTTCCCCAAGTGCATATAGTTATTAACACAATTCCAAATTATATAATTATTAACACAAATATACCATTTTAAAATTATTGTCTATATAACATATGGAGCATATGGAACATATAGGGTACTTTTTACCCCGGAATTCGGGCAGGATCGGAATTACGCAGGAAAAACTGCTTTTGCCGTGCGCGCGTTCCTCCCGTCTATTTAGATACGTGTAAAGATAACTAAATATTTTCTACTAAATACATATGTAATTTTTTTGGGGTGCAAAATCAAATAAAATAAAAACAGGTTTAAATAATATTTTGTTAAGTATCATAAAAATATAGAAAACCATACTTAAATACTAATCAATTTTCCCTAAATATACTTTAATAATATTAAATAAAAAAGAAGCAATAAAAGACACGCGGGAGCCTCTAGTATTATAATAATAAATCAAACAATATTTGACATGAGTATTTATTCAAATAATAATGAGTCGTCAGTCGTGGCGCAGGGGCACAATGTGGGTTCGATCCCCACTCGAGGAAATGGAATATTTACTTACATATTATATTCTCATTTTTTTTGTGTCGAGGCGAAGTGCGGCGTTGACTTCCGCCACTCAACACGCAATGCCTCCAAAACTCGGCGGAAAGTGGGGAACGGACATGTGTCATAACACACTCTACCTACCCTGCTGTGTGTGGGATACAGCGTGAAGCCGATAACATCGAGATACTTTACATGCAGTAAAATAATAGTTTATTGAAGGTTGCAGTTAAAAGGAAGATGTTGTTTATTTTATCAGACTGCTGCAAAACCCTAGAGTCCCCGCAGGATAAGGTCTTTAACCCTCTGTATGCCCGTTACTGATCTAAGACCGAGAAGAAATGAAAAACAAAATTTGTGAAACTAACCTTTTTCCAGCATGGAGATTAGAAAGACAAGACCTTATATACTGATCATAGGATTTACACTTCTCCTCATAATATTTAGTTTTTTCCAACAAACTTTGTTTAGTTCTAGTAAGTGTTGATAGAGCCCTGCGTTGCGCCTGTCTGTACTTCCCCTTATTACACAGATCTAAAGCTATAGACGTTACAAGTGCTTGATATCCATCTTCTCGTGTCACATATCCTTCTTCTTCCAACATTTGTAGGTTTTTACGTAATTTTGCGATGTGTTCACGCAGCGACATCGCTTCGTCGGGTCGCGCTTGGCCAGAGTATATACGTCTTTGGACTTTCTCATTGTATTCTTCTTGTTGTTCTCTGGTGGAACCGATACAAAGTGCTTCTAGTAGATGTTCACCTAAAATTTTATAATTAAGTAGGAATTACGAAATGTTAATTTAATAAACAAAGTGAGGCCGTCGTAGCTCAGGGGCACAAGCGGACAAATATAAACACGACGGTTGTAGATTCGATTCTCACTGGGTGCAATTAAATATCATCATAATACCACGAATTTTCATATGTGATCTCCATTTACACCAATGTAGAGGTAAGGGCGGCAATAACTAAACAGTCTACACTTTGAAAAAGTATAAATCCGCCACTGTGACTTTTATATTACAAAAGCATAAAATTGTTTTCATTTTAGGATGCAAAAAAACAAGTTACTTTGTATGATTACATTAAATTTGATGAACTCAATGTAATCCAAAGGTTATATTTTTATGAAAAAAAAATAACTATACAATAAAACTAGGTTTCCTCTACTTACCCTGCTGCGTGTAGGATATAGCATAAAGCTGAAGCTGATTTAAACAATAAAATGTGTAAATAAAACTACTTACCATTTAAAAATGGCATAATTGCCACACAAAGTTCTTTAGTCTTTATAAATAATTTATTTAAATCCGTCATATCGTCGGCTGGGGCCTGAAACTTATTGACAAGTGCAAGGCATACTTCTAGCCTTGCATTCTCCTCGCTTATATCACCCATTTGCTAAAAAAAAATTCTTATTTCATATAATGTTTATATTAACAGTGCGTAGAGGCACTGCATCTTATTGTAAATACGATGGCTGTGGCTGTGTTTGTATCAATTCTCATTCTGGGAAATAATTTATTTTCAATTTCCTAGTTCTAGGTAACAAAGCGCATTGTTGAGTTCCACAGCTCAACACGCAATATTTAAAAAATTGGGCAGAAAGTAGGGAACGGAGTGCCTTAACGCTAGGTTTTTTCTGCCTATCCTACTATATGCGGCATACCGCGTGAAACTAAAAAAACTTACGGAACCAACATCTCTGGAGGCAAGTTGAGCCACGGAGGGTACATCACCCAAGTCGTCTAGCAGTTCATTAAGTCTGTCGTGCGCGTCGGGAGCAATAATGTCTTGGTATTCTATCAGCAAAGCATGTGTGTCTACAATTTCCTATAAATAAAACACTATATGAATATAATTAAATATATGTTTTTTATGAATCCATACTTATATAATAAATTCGAAAGTAATAATTGTCTGTGACGCAATCACGGCCTAACAGCCAATCTGGTTGTGATAAAATTTAATATAGAGATACTTGAGGGTTTTGGAATGAACATAGACTACTTTTTTCCTTATATTTGTAATATGCTCGATACATACTAATATATTAAAATATCTTTCTATTTGATACGCAGTTAATTGTATGACATGTTAATTACAATTGTCGCTAAGCAACAAAGAATTGTTTTTTTTCAGAAAAGGTCGCCCAAAATGGGCTTTCTGTCCTTTAAAAATCTATAAAAAATCCGCCATTGTATGTTTGTTTAAATTCAAAGGTTGAGCCACAGTAGCCATTTTCATATATTTAATTTAAATTTATTGGGTTATTGTTAATATATTTTCTATAATTTGGTATTCATCCTTATCAAAATAACGATAAAAGTCACCTTTAGCATTTCATCTAGATTGAAATTATACATCATTATAATAAATACTCTAGGAAATATCAATGCCCGAACGAATGGTAATATCAATTATACAATTTCACCATAATTTCTAAGTTTCATGCATAACCAAAACAAATAAAAATAATTATATAATATACCTGCACAGTAATATAAATATGAGGATGATTGAGCAATGTCGCCTCAGTATACTCATCAACTGCAAAATACTCCTCCAATGTGGGTCCTCTGCAGCAGCTTCTAAATAATTCCTTCATTTTCTCATGACATTCAACTATGAACGGGTTTAAACAGCGCAGATGACTGGATTCTTCGCCGAACTGGAATTTTATGTTAAAAAATATTGATGAGGTGAAAATTATGCAAATACATAGATGTAAGTAATAAAACTCCGTAGAAAAAAAATTGTGGCTGATTTACGTGTCGTTCATCATTTAAAAGTATTTTTTAATACTTAACGAATTATTTTAAGACAATTAATTAATCAGACAAAAAATCAAAGTACGTTCGGCGAGGCGTAAACTGAGCTTTGCATTTGTATGAGTGTACACAGATAGTGTAGATGTGACCTTTTCACATCTACTTGAAGCGCAAGTTCAAAATCATTTTTCACTAAAATCTCAATTAACAATTATACAAAAGAGTTTACCCCTTTTTTTGCTGCAGAAAAATGTAATATTTTTGCAACGGATGCCAAGTTTTTCCGTTGATCTGTTGTGAGACCGCCGCCGTTCGGCATGTTGATTATGTGAAACGCATCAGGAGCTACAATAGCGGCATTGAAAAATTGATAGTATACTAAATTACCGATGACCTGTAAAATAAATATTTACTAATTTTAATAATTTGCGGACGATCGTGGCGATTCATAGAAATTACAGTACAACTGTAACAGTATCTGAGTTAAGGCCGGAATTATTTTCAACTTAAACCGACACAACAAATGTGTTGTACTGGTGTACTGTTTTCATATACATATAATTGTACAGGACCCTTCGTAAGTGAGTCCGACTCACACTTGGCCGGGTTTTATATGAGAGTATTGTCTTTAAACTAATAAGGTTATGACAATGCGAAAACAATCCAGGTTAGTAAATAAATAATTGTGTATTTGAAGCGAAGCCACGAGCGGGTCGATCAAAGTTAAAATATTTTAATTTTCCCGCCCTGGTAAGGCAAAGTGTAGCGTTAGGTTTCACGAAATGAAACATAGACGGCGTTGAAGGAAGTTAGATCGCGCTATCGTTACGTTCATAACGAATGTATATAATTCGGAGATTTTTTAAATTCGGTCCTCTGTCTACCCATAGAGTGGGGAATGAAGTGTTTTAAATTTTTGAATTTACAGCATATCTATATTGATATGCTGTAACAAATAGTGATTGTAATTTCAAAGTACATGTGTGCTTTCAGAAGTTTTTAGATCTTAAAAGTAAATCAGATGAGATCCTTGTCCTGGTCCTAAATAAAAACATTTTCTAGAAATTAGCACAGGACATTCATATATTATTTGAATTTTATGATTATGAGACAAAAATAGATCAGCTTCAGCCCAGTAGGCAGAGGAAACCTAGTGTTAAGACACTCTGTTCCCCACTTTCTGCTGAATTCTGGAGGCATTGCGTGTTGAGTGGCAGAACTCAACGCTGCACTTTGTCTCAACACCAGAGCGAAGAAATGGAAATATACATTTAAGTAAATATTTCATTATTATGAGATTATTTATAATTTAATAAATTATTCCATTTATCCAATAAATATAGATAAAAAAATACCTTTAATATATCTTTTTCTGGTGTATGAGGAAACTTAGAAGTTAAAGAGCGATGTAAAACGCGAGCCATGTATGTAATACAAAATGGTAGTAATTCAGTAGAATTCGTAATTTTATCCAAAAACATGGTCACAACTGTTTTGAGTTGTGATAGGGCATTTTCTAGTCTTGACGTGACCTCTGGATAGGTCAATGCTTCTTCTTGTGGTACCGTGTAAGGTAGTTTACTAAAAAAAACAACATTAAACAATTTTTATTTTTCAATAGCAATATTCAATTGATGTGTAGCTCTGTTAAAATTTAAGATAATAATTGTAAGTGAAAACTGTAATTGGCATTATTATTTGTACAAGTTTTTGTTTGTTTATAAATAATTATATACTGTTATTTTCTATGTAATAAATAAATAAAAGATAAATAACATAACTAGGCGAACACACAAGTACAAGTATATTTTGTGTTTTTAAAATTTAATTTACACATTTTTTTAAATTATACAAATTAACTCATAGCGCAGCATAGTTATAGGCGACTTTTATCTAACTATAAAAGCGACGGTTGTGGGTTGGATCCCACTAGGAGGAATGGATTGTTTAATATTTTTTTACATTTTACAGAAAAACTTTCACTTTTTACAGAAAAATACTTATTTAGTAAAGTCCAAATCCTTGGATGGTTTCCAAGAGGCGCGGGTTCAAATCCCGCTACGTTCAAATGTTATATGTTTTCTAAATATTTTCTTGATAATTATTTAATATTTTCATTAGACTAATCTCGGCGTTGAATTCCGCCATTCAATACGCAACATCTCGAAATCTAAAATTGGACAGAAAGTGAGGAACACTAGGTTCCTTCTGCCTACTCTGCTATATATAACATACAATGTAAAACTAAGAAACAATACTCACGAAATCTGTCCAGTCTTCATTTCAGTTTCATTCCGCCACGCCTTATAAATCTCTACAGGTCCGGTCTCTATATTTAAATCTTTATCCTTTATTATTTTGTCCACAAGTGGTCCTATTATTGCTTGTAAGCTGTTCAACCCAGATAATTGCCTTGAGAGACTGACCGCCATTTTTAATACAACTGGTGTACTAGCTATTATATCGAATGGCTTAACGACTTTACAGCTTATTTCTTCTTCCAGAGTAAACCTAAACAGCTTTAACAATAAGTACTCGTCTCTCGCATATGCACCGAAATTGTATAAACTTAATACTACATTTTGCAAGAAAGAATTAGTTTTATTTTGTGGTATACAAAACAATAATTTTGATAGATACGTAGGGTTCGTTTGTAACTCATAAAATAAATGTTGATAGCCATCCAAAAGTTGTTTGCTTTCTTTCGTTAATGATTTCAAGCCTTTAACTGCTGTTAAAACTGTTGTAAGGGATCCTTTAGAGTCTCTATTAAGAACTAAAGTAGTAGTGTTGTGCTTGACCAAGTCATTTAATTTCAAGCCGTGTGCCGCTACTTCTTGCAGTGCAATTCTATTTTGCACTAATAATCCAATTTTCAAATCCATATCGTCTATTTGCTTTGACAACTCTTGGTTTTTTCTTATAGATTGTACAACTTCGGACTTTAAAGTTTGCAATTCAATTTCCCTATCGTAGTCTTCAGTACTAAAATCTAACATCGGCACAAATTTCTTTACGACCCTTAATGGTGGGTTCGGCGAGTGAAATAACGAGATGAAAGCGTTTCTGGCACGACGACCTCGCCACAGTGCTTGAATTTTAATAATTTTCTGTTCCTAAGCAAACAGAAGATTTATTTTTAATTGATTGACAATAATTATTATTGCATATTTATATGCAATTCCTAATGTTGCAATTGCAGTTATATATAACTACCCGCGACCCAAATGTGGCCTCTCCTGCTTGAGCGTATAGTTATATTATGACCACAATAAACAAAACCTACAGGGCCGTCATGGCACAGGGCCACAAGAGTGTGACTAAGCTCGACGGTTGTGGGTTCAAAGCCCACTTGAGGGATATTAATTATTAATATTTCCATTTCTTCGCTCTGGCACCAAGGCAAAAGCCCGACGTTGAGTTCCGCCACTTGACACGAAAAATTAGGTGTAAAGTGGGAAACGGAGTGTCTTAACACTAGTTTCCCTCTATCTACCGTGTTGTATGCGGGACACAGCGTGAAGCTGAAATCTTTGTCGTCATAATATTAGTACGATAGAACGCTCCAGCGTCGGGTAGAGCACATTCTTCTTACGCCATGGTTTTGCCATATCATTGTAACAATACAGTATTTCGTGAATAAAATATTAAAAATTTTTTTTTCAGCTTCACACTATAAAACATCACTCATATTTAGCAAGGTAGGTCAAAGGTAACCTAGTGTAAAGACACTTTGTTCTCCACTTTTCGAATTTCTTTTTCAACACACTTTGTGTAACAGAGCCAAAAAAATTAAATAAAATACTTTTTTTGACATATAAAAATTTTAACGTAACAGGATTTGAACCCGCGCTACTTTATTACTTTTTCTAAATAGTATTTTTAATAAAGTAAAATAAAGTATTTTTAAAAATGTTGAAAATAGATTAACTATAGTCACTTCATGCTCTCACTACTTAATAGCTACAATATGTAAGTAAATTAATAAGTTACAATACAATTTACCATAAGAATAGCAAATTATATTTTAATTTTTTACAACTAACCTGCACTTTATACCACACCCAAGGATTTTGTTTTTTCTCTCTTTTAAGTTTAGCTTCAATTTTTTTCATTTTGAGCAAAGTACCATATTTTCTTTGGATCACCATTTGTCTCCACCATGCTTGAATCTTCACCACATATTCAACATGGTTTCTATAGAATTTCAACCGTTTAACAGTTTGTCTAGTCAAATATCCTTTGCAGCATGCTTGAAACTTTACAACAGATTTTTCTAATAATTTCTGTCTGTATGTGTTTATGTGATGTTTATTAGTTTTATCAATAATAGCATTAATATCCTTTTTCGTCAAATATCGAGCGTATGGCACAAAGTCTTTTGGTGTTGTCCAACTGTAGGTGTATGATTCAATATCAATGTACACTGTATTACCTGCTTCTGTATGACAAACTATCCAAGGACATATATTTTGTCCTTTCTTTTTCAAAGCTTTTACAAACATTTGAAAGTACACATCTTTGCACGAACTTTCGATAAGTTCTATCCTAGCTAAATGTGGAGAAAGAAGAGCTTTCCAGAAGTCATTTACATCATTTTTTAAAATACCTAAATTTAACTGAACAATTGCATCAGTCAATTCTTTTACTTTAATTGATTCATAATTCACATCGCTAATAGCGTTCACTATGTCGTCAAACCATAAATTTTGAGATTCCTTTTGCAAAAGGCGTTTCTTTAATGTCCTCATGTACAAATGATATTCTTCCTTGTGTAAAGATAATGGTAGCTTTAGGCAAGGGCTCTTTAACAGTCCTACTAATGAATTAACATCTTCTTCAGATACTGCTTTATTTATACTGTCAATAACTTCTACCACTAAAAATAGAAAAACACAAGTTAAGCTAGAACAATATATAAAAACATTATATTTTTATAAATGATAGAAAATACACTTACACTCATCATTGTCATCATCTTTAATATTCACCATTTCAATAGTATCTCTAATATCTTCTAGTGTCAACAGAGGACACTCGCACTGTTCCCTCACTTTCACCTGTAGTGCAGATATTAAAGCTGATAGATAACGACGCCTACAATGAGGCCTAAGCATTTCTAACTGAATATATTGAGAATTTAAAGCATTCCACACAGCTACTTCATCTCCTCTCTCGACTGCCTGTGACACAGATGCAACTGCATTCAAATATAATGCTGACGCTGCTATTTCACTTTCATTAAGATTTTTATCCAATTCACATTTTTCCAATCTCATCTCCTCAAATAACAGGGGTGCGGCATATTTATCAATTTTAAAATTTAAACCGAGCTTAGAGCTAACTAAAGCTTTGTACAAATCATCGGGGGTACCCTCGTCGAGCGCTTTGTTAACAATTGCAATAGCACTTTTATGATGAGTGTGCTCACTAGCTTTGATATTTCCATCATTAATAATATTCTGAAATATTTTATGCCAATTCGTTATACTCTCAACATCAACATCTTTGCAACTTTCAGTTATTTCTTTGATGACATCACAATAAAAATCCAAATTACTAGATTCATAATTTTGTAGCTTCACCCATTCCTCATTGAAAAATTTGTGTAATTTAATAATATCATTAACTTTACATGCAGAGCATAAAGATTTCCATAAAAATTTATAATTTGTTGCCGTGATGTGACCCTGTATTTCAACTAATGTTAGAAGTTCATCATACTCGTCTGGTAAATAACTATCATTTAAGGAATGATTGTGAGCTACTTCTAATTTTTCATATTTAGCCGCTTTAAGAGCTTCTTTATACTTATCTATTAAGCAGTTTTGGACATACTTTAGTTTTAAGCAAGGGTTTAGTAATGCATGAGTTATAGATTTTTCTGTATCTAATAAGCTGTTAAGCTCAATCAAAGCATTGTGAGTAGAGGAGTTATTATCTAAATTGTTGTTGCTTGATAAGATGCCACTAATTTTTTGAAATACAGGAAGTGGATGTTTGCATTTTTGTAAATCTTTAGAAACTGAGTCCAATTGTTCATCTGAAATATAAAAATATTTAAAAATACTATAAAACCTACACATTTACTTATAGTGGTCCACCCGTGGCCCACTCACTTCACCCGCAGATAAATAATATCACCTATAATTATTTTATTATGCTGTATTTGCCATAAGATCGATTGTATAATTTATACATTCAGTCATTTTTCACTTTATTTTGTCGAAGAGCAAGTGTTACATGGCTGGTTGTAGGAACAAAATCCGTTGTAAGGACGCTCTTGCAAGACTTGATTCTATGCTTGCTGAGCTTTGCATTATTTTAATTTAAAAAACTTCTCGTAAAGTTTACCTCCAATTTACATGCTATAATTTTTGGTCACAAAATGTCTTATTGTGAATTATTTATAAGAGATAGATATAGGGTGTTGTGGATTTTACTTTAGAACTAATGAAACTAAATATTTATACAATGTACTATAAAAACATTCAGTTGCAGAAATATATATTTAACTATTTCTGCAGCACACACAGCTAAAGTAATATGATGGTGTTCCTAATTATTGTTGTTTAATTATTTAAGGCTAACAAAGAATTAAACCGTAATTTTATATAGCCTATTGCACTCCTGAAGAATGTAGCTTTGCTTTTAAAATAAACAAAAAGTAAATCAGAACAGTAGTTCCAGAGATCTTAGCATTTAAACAAACAAATTAACTCTTTTGCTTTATTATATTAGTATAGATATGTATAAAAAAGTATGTATCACAAAACACACATATGTATACTTAAATAAAGAATACATTATGATATTTTTACCAATATTGTTTTTTGGTTTGTAAGATGCACAGGTTCAAATTTTACTATATCCAAATATTACTTTAATAAGTTTTAAATTAGAGATTGACTCTAGAAAATAAAAAAAATAGTATATAATATGTAATGTGACAGTGCAAGTTTACCTGTAAATACTGCTTTTCCAAATACATCCCGAATGAGGGGAGCTTTGCCAAGTTTAAATAAATGAGAACTTAATGCATGTAAGCAATATACAACTTTAGGCATGTTTTTATTATCATAAATATCTGTTGTTTCTGGTTGAAATGTCTGAAATATGAAAAAAATACTTTAAGAGGACATTATTGCACAGTAGCACTGTGTCTTACTATGTATGTGAAGTTTATGAGTTTGATTCTTTTTTTTTCCTCAGTTTGATTGAGTCCTTGGGACTCACTACTGGAGTGTAGGTTTATGTAGGTTCAAGGGGCCCCAGTAAAGGTGTATTAACACTCACAAGCATTTTTCTAGGTTCTGTGTCAACTAACACCATATTTATTTAGTGGGAAATAATCCCACAAAAATGTTTCAAAATCTATTCTAGAAATCAATTGATTTGTTGTAGATAGATATAAATCTGTTAATTGCTTTTTTATCTTAAAATAGTAAGTGTTGTGGCACAGTGGCACAAGCTGTAACTATAAACACAACAATTGTGCATTTGATCCCTATTCAGAACAAATAAATTATTGTTTATCAATATTTTCATTTCTTTGCTTTGGTAACAAGGTAAAGCGCAGTGTTGATTTCCACCACTCAACACACAATGCTTAAAAAGTTGAGGGTTAGTGGAAAACAGTGTGTTTTAATACAAGGTTCCCTATGCCTACCCTGCTTATATGTAGGATACGGCAAAGATAAAAAAAAGTAAGGATAGTTACCACAGGCAATTCAGTTCTCTTTAGTATTTGCAAAAACTTATTAATATTGTCAGTGTGTTTAAACTGTAATCCCATTACCTGAAATGTTTTTCAGAATTATTTGTTTAAAATTATTTACATATATTGCAATATAATTAAATGAATTACTTTATTTATATATATTTATGCTTTGCTATCACATTTAAGGAGTTAATGAGCTGTTGTAGACCAGAGGCACAGTGTGTAAATGTGACAGTTGTGGATTTGATTCCTACTATGGGGAAAAGATTGTTTTAATTTATCACTCTGGTATCAAGACAAAGCGCGGCGTTGAGTTCCACCACTCACCATGCAATGTCTCAAAACCTTCCACGGAAAATGAGGTAAGAAGGGTTTCTATGTAAGGTTTCCTCTGACCACTCTGCTATGCAGGATACTAGTGTGAAGCATGAAGCTATAATAAAGCTAAATATGAATGAATCGTATTATACATAATATGACAAGATACTCGCATTGAATTTAATTTCCATTAAATGTAATATATATTAACTCACTTTATAGCGCCTTTGGTCGATATCGTAAATTTTGTTTAAAGGGAGAAGATCAGGCGCAATGAAGTTTCCCAATTTCGCAAGATAAACTCCATTGCGTAAGTTTTCTTCAAATTCTGTAGCCTGAGGAAGTTCTTCTTTGAGGCAAGATTCCATCCATGTTTTGGCTTCTTCTAGTCGACATAGATATTCATAAGCAATAGTGCGTTGTCGAATCGTGTCCATTTCTTGTGCTGTTTTGCGTACCTCATCATCACCTGCTTATAAAAAGACCATTCTTTTGTATTTACATTTCATTGTTATATAGCTGTACGAAAAGTAATAATAGGCTTACAATCTTCAATTTTTCCAATAAGTATTTCATTTATGCCTTTTCCCATGGTTGCAAAGTAAACCTTATTTAGGTAACTTTGAAATATACTAGACTTTCATTAATTTCACATATAAAATTGTAAAATGAAACATCACAAATTATTATATGTAAACATTTTTGCACATCAGAGTTCAAAATAGTCGACGGTTGGGTTGATTACAAAACACAGATTAATTAAGATTTTGTAAATATAGGCAAGGATAAATTGTAATACTGCCAAAGTGGAAATACAATACTAATAACTTACGAACTACTACTATTTTATATAAAGTGTACAGTACGGTATTTTAAGAACAAAAACGAATAAATACTGCTATAAGTTTTAAAATTTATTTTATTAAAAAAAAATATTAGTTAATTTAATTTCAAAACTTATGTAAACTATTTTAACAGTTTCAAGTAAAAAATAAGTATAAACTTTTTATGAAATTAAACTACGAACAAGTCTTAGAATTAAGTCATTTATATAATATAATTAGAATATATAGAAATATATATACATCATCATTGTGTTTGATTATAGCTATTATAATGGAAGAAGAAAGTAATGTCTATTTAGAACAAAGTAATCCAGATCCATGTTGCAGTTGCAACTGTTTATGTGATGATAATGAAAAAACATCTACAGACAATTTAGAAATTTCTGATCGAAAACTATTTATTTTAACAACTGTTGCTAGGACTGAAAGTTATCTCAGAGAACATCGTATTCCAGAGCTTTTGCGTGTCTTACTTACAATGATTTTAGCTCATTTACCCGATAAACCAGTAGCTTTTCTTGAAAAGCTTCTAGATGATTACATGCTATATCGTGCTGGATATGGATTGCCACCAGTACTTTTTGAAACTAGGTATATTTTTTCGTAGTGAATAAACCATGTATACATATATTATAAGCTTTTTTCACATATCATTTTAACCTTATATGCAGAATTGAAGTTCAATAATTTTCCATTGGAATTTATACCCTCAATTATAACTGTAAAGTAATATGTATAACATTTATTACCATATTTTTTTATTCGTAGACATTTGGAAGCTATAATAAAAAGCTTTGACCCTGGTCAACGCGGATGGCTAACTGTAGGACAAGTTCAACGTATATATACTACACTGGGTTTTGTATATGAAGAAATGGTAGAAGACAGAATATCGATTGACCAAATCCTAACTAATTTAAAGGAAACACAAGAGAGCGAATTATTGAATTTATTAAAAGCTGGCTCCGTTATTGATGATAAAAGCGGACATTTAAAATTTCTCAATCAATTTGATTAAACATTTATCAGCCATTCTAAATATCTTAAATAAACTATAAACATTTAAATGTGATATATTTTTGAAATTATTTTAATTCCAATAAATTTTCTTTATAATACTATGGAAACTGCAAAGATTTATTTCTTTCTACACTTATTGGATGTATTGGCATAGTTTAAAGTACTAATTACGTGATAATGTGTTTTAAACGAATAGTTATACAAATTTACTTATTTTTGTAACCGTAATTATTGTCTATAACCATGTAAGTTACTCAGTCATATAAATTAAATTAAATCAGTTTCACGCTGTGGGATACAGCAGGGTAGACAGAGGGAACGTAGTGTTAAGACACTCCTTCATATGTTGTTGCATTACATGGCTAAGCAGTCAGAAAATAGGTATCTGGTAATCTTTTATATTAACATTTTTATAATTTACATTTTGCCGTCTTCTATGTAAAACAATCAGTTTTTGATAAATATTAAAGACTGATTATTATCGATACCACAACGATTGAATCACTGCGAATGTCAACTGTCATGTGTCAAAAATAGTTTAAAAATAAAATAATTTTAATTATTAAATTTTGAGACGAAGATCTCAGTTCCAAATACATAAATAAATTGTAGGAACATGTATTGATTATTAAATATAAATTTTAAAAGTCCAATTATAATATTTTGTTATATACATGTTATTTTATAATCGTCTATTAAACGTCTAGTACTAGCTCTCCTAGATGTGGAACAATGTTTCTAATAGGTTTATTTATACATCTTGTATTTTTATTCTCTATATTTGATATATATTTTAAATCACCAATTGTTAAAAATGTCACACCATTCGAACCAGTACATGAGGCACCAGTTGATCGTTTAGTTCTTTTTGTTGTGGATGGATTAAGAGCAGAATCGTTTGTTAATTACACCAGTATGCCTTATCTCAGGTTTGTTACTTTTACTATTATTATTTTTCTGATTAGCTTCACGCCAATTTCTGTATACCTTGCTCTGTATATATATACAACATATAGATGATAAAAAAAAACTATTGTTGAATTTAACTCCACCTTAAAAACCGGCATCGCACATGTAGCTCTGTTGTTATACAGGTCGTAGTCGGCGGTGATCACTTACAATCATGCTCATCATGTGATTTGTATGCTCATTTGCCTTGTTTTTTTCCATAAAAAAATATTTATTAAGACAATCCGTTTTCCACTTCTTGCACAATTTTGTGATGTGAGAGCGCATATTGGGTTGTGGGGTGTAACACTGCCTTGTTTTGTTGCCTAAGTAAATTAAAGTAATTTATTTCTGCAAATGGGAATTGAACCTAAAACTGTTGCTTTTACAGTCAGAAGCATTGAGTCTGCACCATAGCCATCTAATAATTTTGTCATTTTGTAATTTTCTTTTTTAATTCTTACATATATTTATTTACAGATATATAGCAAATAATTATGGGAGGTGGGGAATATCTAGAACTAGAGTGCCAACTGAATCTCGACCTGGACATGTAGCTATAATAGCAGGTTTTTATGAAGATCCATCTGCCATAGCTAAAGGGTGGAAAGAAAATCCTGTCGATTTTGATTCTGTCTTTAATCAGAGTTCTTATACTTGGTGCTGGGGAACATATGATATCCTAGAAATTTTTACTAAAGGAGCTGCAAGGCACATATTAGTTGATAAACTCAATCCCTATGATCAGTCATTTAGTTCTGATAAGAATGTTACATTCTTGGACAACTGGGTTTTCACAAGGGTGAAAGATTTTTTCCATAAGGCCCAAAATGATGCAAGTATAAGTGAAAAGTTAAGATCTAAAAAAGTTGTATTATTTCTGCATTTATTGGGAACAGACACTGCTGGGCATACACATAAACCAAAAACTGAGTATGTTTCAGTTCAAATATTTTGGAAAAAAAGTACTGAAATTTATTATTACAATATACTTGAATTCTTATTTTTTACAGAAAATTTTTAACTACTATTCAATTTGTTGATAATGAAATAAAGGAAATTGAAAAGTTAATACGTAACTTCTTCAATGATGATGGAAAAACAGCTTTTTTGATGACTTCTGATCATGGCATGACTGACTGGGGTAAAAGATATTATATACAATAACATATATCTTTTATATAAGTATGCTTTTTTTGCTTCCTGTAGTTATCCCAAATATAGCAATGTAGGCTGGTAGAAAAAAACTAGTGTCAAGACACAACATTCTCCATTTTCTGCCTAATTTTCGAAACATTGCTTATTGAGTGGCATAATCAACTCTATGATACTCTTACTCTTGTTACCAAAGTGGAAATGAAAATAATTTATCTCAAGTAGAAATCGAACAGTCATATTTACAGTCAAACACCTGCACAATCGGTCCAGACTTTAAGTATGTATAATAAGTAACATTTAAGAAACTAGTAACAATGTTAGTTAAGGTACTATATTATAATATTTATTTTTAAACAGGTTCACATGGCACTGGTGACAATCATGAAACAGAAACACCATATGTCTTGTGGGGAGGAGGTGTACAACAAATTAAAAACAGACAAGAATTGTTAGATCTAAGTACTAACACAATGTCTCTCGAGAACAGATTTGATATAAACCAAGCTGACTTAACACCACTTATGTCAACTTTACTTTCAATTCCTGTGCCCACCAATTCTATTGTATGTGTATATTGTTATATTATTAAACAATATAAAGTAGTAAATAGATCTACTATTTATCAACATATTACAACTTTTTTCTTCTTAATTTTTTATTCTGCTTAAAGTGTGATAGGCAGACGGAACCTACTGCTAACTGTTGACATACTGCTTTCTCCACTTTCTGCCTAATTTTCGAGATATTGTTGAGCGGCGGAACGCAACATCACGCTTTGTTTCCCATCAGAGCAAGAAAATGAAAGTAATTAATTCCTAAAAAAGAAATGTATTTTATTTTATATAGAAAATATTAATTTCTTTATTGGTTAAAGTTTCCTAATTGGAAATTGAACTTACAAACATTACGTTTACAGTCAAACACTGTGCCAGGATGGCCCATTTCATGCATTATACTATCATCTCTGTATTATAATATGCTTATAGTTCCCAGTCTATATGTTTATTTAATATTTTATAGGGACATTTGCCAAGTGGCCTGCTTAATATGAATTTAGAAAATAAAGCAAAAGCGATATACAGTAACTGCAGACAGATGATATCACAATATAATAAAAAGAGACTTGATGTAGAAGCAAATGTTATATCAGCATTTTATCACCCTTTTGAACCATTTGATGGTAACAAAGTAAATGAGATTATTAGTTTTACAGAAAAATTATTAGAAGATGAACAGTATGAAAAACTTATGGTGCTAAGTGAGGAAATTTTTCAATTAAGTTTAAATGGACTTAATTATTATCACAATTATTACCAAAGGCCTTTGCTTATTACTGTGACCCTTTCATTTGTGGGTTGGATTTTTTGCTTGCTAAGAGTATTGTTAGAACAAAAGATATTCACTCTAGCAGAATGTCATAATTATAAATTGAAAGAAAGAACTTTAAAGGTGGATATATTAATACAAGCAATATGTATTTTGGTGTGTACTGCATTTGTTTTCATTATATATGGTGAGTTATACAGTTGTCTTATATCATTGAATTTAATATAATTTCATTTAAAAATAACATGGTTTCCCCCTCTTAGTAGAAAAGGCCATTTAAGGCCTTCATAGCCCATCATATGACTGTAAACGTGACGGTTATAGGTTTCCATTTGTAATGGGAGGAGTGTTTTTGAGAAGCAGAGTCATTTTCATTTCCTCACTCCAGTAAAAAGAGAGAGTGCGGCGTTGTGTTTTAGCACTCATTTAATGTCTTGATAATTGGACAGAAAGTGGAGGACACAGAGTCTATACAATGTTATGCTATGCTATAAGCGAAATGCTGCTGCAACATATAAAAATTATGCCACTTTTATATTTAACCTATGATGAGGTCTTTTCCAGTGCAAAATTTACCATTACAGTATTATATATATTTCCTTATGCCAATGTTTTTGTGGAAGTATGCTTTAACTCCATTTAGTGTTTGGATCCAAGTTTTAAATATGATGAAGAATAAAAGAAATATATCTTGGCTTGGGATTGAAATATTATGTTATGTGTTGGGATCTATTTGCTTGGTAAGTAATTATATTAAAATTATATTCTATTATTTATAAGTCTTCAAAGATTTTTTTCTACTACTTTTTTAAAAAGTAAATTGATTTTTTTTTTACTTTCACACTGTATTCCGCATATAGCAGGGTAGGCACAAGGAACCTAGTATTAAGACATTTCGATCCTTACTTTCCACCAAATTTTTGAGACATTGCGTGTTTAGTGGTGGAAATCATCGAGCTTTGTCTTGATACCAGAGTGAAGAAATGCAAATATTAAATATTTTATTCTTTATATTCGTTCATCTCGTGCTATCTATTTTATGGGCTTGGCAGGCAGTGACAATATAGATTTAAAGCGGTTCTTGCACTACCCTACTTCTAATTTATTTCACAAAAAATAGAGCAACACCATTAAAGTTAGGTTTCTACTTTCCTACATTCATTTTCATTTCTCTATATTAAGTGTAATTCAATATTACATTACGTAGTTACGCACAAAAATACGTATATTCCCCATTTCATAAACATTGCGAGGGTTGGAAAATTTAAATTATAAGGTATAAATTTTGAGGTGTTATCAAATTTTGTGTTATTAAAGATGGTGGTATAAGACATTACGCATTTTCTAACATTTTGCTGGATGTTGTAAGCTCTTAACTTTATTTGAATTTTATATTATACTAACTTTTGCCCTCGGTATGACATACGACATATTCTAAGTGGACGAGAGTTCCTGCGTTTAATACCTTCAGCCGAGTAACACTTCAATTTTAGAATATTATAATATAAATATACATATATTAATAGCATGATTTGGTTTTTAGGGGGTAGCACTAACACATAGATGGGTACTAAGTGTTCCATTGTTGGGCATGGGCTTGTGGCCATTCCTTTCATCCTCAAAGAAATATTTGACTAACAAAGAATGTATGACGTGGGCAGTTGGATGCTTTTTGCTGAGTGTATTTTCATTTTTATCAGTAATAGGAAAACATGTGGTTATTGAGCTAGTGTGAGTAACATTTTTTTTTTTGGTAAAATTTGTTTTTCAGCTTCACGCTGTATCCCTACTTACCGCCGAATTCTAACGACACCAGAGCGCACTTCACTCCCGTTCTTCACTTTCCACCGAATTCTGGAGGCCTTGGGTTGCGCTTTGCCTCTTCACCAGAGTGAAGAAATGAAAAAAATTATATTTTATTCCCCCATGGGAATCGAACCCATAATCTCAGTGGCTCCTCTGTGCCCTTGCGCCACGACTGCATATAAATTACCATTATATAGTTATTACGTTTATAGCTTGCCCACTTGCCATCCGAATTTGAGTGACGGGACTCAACACTGCTTTGCCTGAGAAGAGAAATTAATATAAATGTGTTTTAATCATTCCCCCAAGTAGTGATCGTACCTGTAACCATCGCATTTACATTCACCATACTGTCCCACTGCGCCATGACGGCTCAACTATTCTATGTTAAAATATTATAATTTATTTACTTTAGAATATATTATTTTGTTTCAGTATGCTAGCAGGACTGCTATGGCTATTTATATTAGTTTTATATATTTCTAAAATATTACTTCCCAATGGTATTGAAGGCCATGAGATTAAAAGAGAAATTGTAATAAAATGTATACAAATAATACTTTTGGTGATATCTTTACAAATAATTTTTATACAGTCAAAGAGGTTTGAATCAGAAGCACCTATCTCACAAACTTTTCAGTCTGTATGTTGGGTAATAAGTGGTAAGATTTGTTTTTTTTAAATATTTAGTTACATAAGAATTATTAAAAATTAATATTA
This sequence comes from Heliconius erato x Heliconius himera, assembly GCA_013421005.1. Classification (NCBI taxonomy): domain Eukaryota; kingdom Metazoa; phylum Arthropoda; class Insecta; order Lepidoptera; family Nymphalidae; genus Heliconius; species Heliconius erato x Heliconius himera. The sequence continues at coordinate 33,622 of JAATLQ010010072.1, forward strand.
ATAATTAATATGTGAGGCAAAAACATTCTTCAAGCATTTTTACGAAAGTTGTACGGAAGGAGTATGAAATTTGGCACAGTTGTAGTTTATAGAGAGGAGAATGCAGAATGTTAATACTTTTTTTAAAAATAATGCATAAAAATACATTAATATTCATAAAATAAACAACACACTATAATATATTTGATAGTTTATATATTTATACAATGTAACATACACGTTGCTATGGCAATATAGTTAGATTAGCAATGTGCCCACCTCTTGAAATGAAACCACAGTTTTAACTACTCTATAAAAACCTAAGACAATTAAAGCAAAAGAGACTTCTTCAAAAATTAAAAAATGATTTTTTCAAACAAAATAATAAAATTATCTTTGTGAAATAAAATACCTTTTGTCAAGAATGACGCACACAGATATAAAACTATTAAAGCGATAACGCCGCACACGCCTCATTTAAAAAATCGAGTAATAAAAGGTGGCTATGATGAATTACGTAAAATAGAACGAAAGATATCTAGTATGTTTTTTTAAGAATGAAAAGTGGCAGATCGGCAACGCTTAGTAGTATTTTTGTAGTAGTAGATGTTTATGTTATTGGTGTACGCCTAACTGCACACGAAATACAGGTAATGATAAACATCGTGAAATGAAAAAACAGTCCTACGTCTAAACTGCTGAGGTATCATGATTAATTCTTTAGGTATGGGTTAAAAATATTTTACCCTATATGCTGTTCCCGTAAAAGGAGCGCTGACGCTTCCCTGTATAGTAAATATAGGTTCTATTTTTAAATGTATTAGAAACAATAAATTCTTTCAAGTGGTGTGCGAAAAGATTAGCATAATAATAACGTTTTCGGCGTCTCTTGTAAAATTCTTAAAGACGGCGTTAACTGGTTTAGTAATTAAGGTATCGATATCACTTTTGAGTTTTGAGGGTTCTGGACACCAATGATCTGTATTCGTATCCATATCTATATATTCAGATTTACAACGATCTGGCACATCTCTGTAGAAAGTCTTATAAAAAAAATACTTAAATTGTAAAAAAAATAGCAACAGTCGCTTAGTTATTGGTTTGATTTAATCTTGTGAGAATGAATTATTTAATACTTTAATATTTTTGCTTTGGTAACAAGCGGCATTGAGTTTATCCGCTCAATACCCAATTTTTTGAAAGTGAAGAATGAGATGTTTTATCACTAGGTTCTCTTTGGTTACCGTACTATACGCAAAATACATACAGCGTGAAATTTAAAAAAAATTTAACATATTTTTTATGTTTAGCAATGTACATGTGAATATTATATATGTATAAAATACATATAGCAGTTAGTATAATTATGTATTTTTATTTGTTACAGTTATACTCCCCATATTACCATTGCTGTATTCAAAACGGTTCATCAATCGACTTTTGGGTATTAATACATCTATAATGAATTTTTACCTTCTCCTATCAGTTTCTCACGAGGGTTTGTTTATGGTTACATTGATATTTAATGTTAACTGTTGGATGTACATTGAATATAAAATTCTAAATCAAAGAAAATTAAAGGTAATCAATCATATAAGATTAACATATTGTATGTATTTATATAGTCCGCGAGGTCTAACCTGAGCTTTGCATTGGGGCTTGTAAGTGCTAATATATAGTGTAAGTGTAACATATATTTTTTGGTCTAAACCAGTTTATACTGTTTTTTGAAATCGGCCTAAACATCTTGTACATTAGTACAAGATGTTTAGGCCGATTTCAAAAACCTAATATGCTAATATTATATATAGTACGATTAACAAGTCGTGGCCGCCCTGAATTTAGATTTCCGGAATTTTTGCGCATTGTTCACTATGAAAGATAAAAAAACAAAACTCAGAAAAGATCCCAAAATTAAATCTTCGCCATCCATTTACAGCTAACTTCAGAGCTCCTCATATATATAAAAAAACAATATCTATTTGTAAAATTTCAGATTTCTGAATGTAGTTTTGAAAACGATGCCACACGAAAAGGTGACAAAAGTTTGGTTCCTTTGGATAGAAGTATCAACAGTCACGATTTTAGAAGGGCTTTCTTTTTTGTATCCTTTTTAAAAGTCTGTCTACCATGTTAATTTTAAATATATTAAAATAAAAATATCAACTTCACGCGGTTTCCCGCACACAGCAAGATAGACAGAGGGAATCTAATGTTACGTCACTTCGTTCCCTTTTTCTGCCGAATTTTGGAGGCATTGCGTGCTGAGTGGCGAAACTCAACGTCGCGTGTCTCGACACCAAAGAGAAGAAATGGAAATATAAATAAATATTTCATTTCCTTGAGTGGGGATCGCACCCACGAGTCGTGTTTACACTCGCATGTAAAACCTCAAAATAAAACTGGAAACATAACAATAATATTTCAAAATTTATTGTACATTACAATTACAATAAACATACACTTTCAGTTTTAAAACAGTTTCTTTTTTTAGATTACATAAGAATCACACAACGAAAACCTCGACAAGAAATATAATTATGTTAATATATCTAACTATTTTATATGTAAACTAGAGGGCGCGCGCGGCTTCGCTCGCTTATTATGAGTGAATTCTAAAAAACCCACGAAACATGTGTTGAATAAAATATTTTTAACAGTCTGAATTTAAATTTTTATAAAAATCGGTGGCAATTTAAAGATTTTTCATTATAAACTTTCAACCCCTTATTTAAATCCTTAGGGGGTGAATTCTTAAAAATCATGAAACACGTGTCCAATGAAATATTTTTAAGAGTCTGAATTTCAAATGTTATAAAAATCGGTACAGATTACATTTTTTTTCCATACAAACTTTCAACCCCTGTTTCATCCCTTTAGGGTTCAAATTTTTCAAATTCCCTTCTTAGTGGATGTCCAGAATATGAAAATAAACATCTGCCCAAATGTCACGTTTCTACCATCAGCGGTTAGGGCTCTGCGTGCGTCTTACCTCAGTCAGTCAGCACAAGTCCTTTTATATATATAGATAAGTTTCTTATAGCAAACATCAGACTTTATACATTATTTTAGCTTATTTTGGCACGGGAAATATAGCATCACTAAATTCTTTTGAAGTCAGATGGGTATTGTGTTTTACCACTTCTTTCCAGCCATTTATTATAACCACATTGATATTATTCAAGACCCTATCACCTTTTTTAAGCGTAGCTTGCACGTTTAGAGCAATACAACGTTTGACTAAGGTAAATAAGAAAACATTGCTTTTGTATCCTGCATATAGCAGCTAGGACACAGGGAATGCACTTAAAGTTCCGTTCCCGTTCCCTACGTTTGTATGAAGTGGTGGAATTTTTGTTACCAGAGTTAGGAATACAAAATATTGTTTTTTTTACCAAACCCACAATTGTCGCGTTTACAGCCAGACGATGAACCACTGCGTCACTGTGATTGTTCGAGTCAATGTGTGATTGATTTTGAACTTTTGTCTTTGTTTTTTTTCCTAATTGTTTTGGGATAGCATGGTTACCTGGTGAATAATAATAAAATATATCTAACTAACTCTAATTATTTAACCCCTTTAACAATATAAGTTCATGATGTCATTGATAAATTGTGTGTTATTTTTTGTTTTAGGCACCGCTGGATTGTCTTAATATGATTGTACTCATATTTTCAAATATTATGGGTTTACATATGCTTTACCATGTGAAAAATACAGGAAGTTGGCTTGAAATAGGCACTTCAATCTCACAATTTGTCATAGTTCAAGTAATAACATTATTTATTGTGTTAATTAATCAAATAGCAAAGGTTCTGACAGAAACTGAACTGTTCAGTTTTATATTGAAGTTATTTAAAACCAGAAAGAAAGAAGTGTAAATGTGCTTTGTAACAAAACAATATATAGTAATTTATTCAATTTCACAATATAATAATAAGTATTAAAATAAATATATAATTGTTATACTCGTTACAATAAAGATGTTGTACCTTCTTGACTGTGAGTTTACTTATTTTTTTCTAATACCTATTTAATTTAGAAGTAGTCTCTAAAATTACTATATTACTATTTCCTTTATAATTATGTTATGATTCACTAATCAATTAAATAATATTTATTTAGGTGAATAGCTGTAAACGAAATCATATAAAGATTCAATCAAGGTTTTTTTTTAATTTTATACCATTTATAAAGAAGAAATAATATAATTACGATAGTACGACAATTTTAGGCTAAGAATTGTTTTCACCTTACTGTAGACATCTAAATAAATGTTGATTGGATGTTATTATTTATGAAATATTTTATATAAAAATAATAAAGATATTATTTAATAAATAGTCATATAAAAGAGTGACTGTTACTTACATTTCTATATAGTTCTTTTTAATAATTACAAGAAAAAATTAGAAAATAATAATTTCCAGATAATATTTTATTTTCGTTACTTTAGGTTTCATAATGTATTTTTTATAAATAATTAGCGTAATACCAAGCGCAAATAGGTTGACAATGACAGCATCGATTACAGCTGACATTTAGCGCTCATCACATACACATCTGTCATATGTCAGTCGCTTAATTTATTGGTTTGGGTAACAGCTTTACGCCGATTCTAGCATATTATTCAAAACCAGCGACATAAAGCAATAACAAAAAAATTGCATTGTAAAACAAAAAAGTATCAAAATAACTAATATAGGAGATTTTGTATAGTTACTTGCTATTTCGCTAGGTTTAATTGGTTATTTTCATTTATATGAGACAAAAAACGGCTAGAGAACTGTTCATCAAATTCTGTAAAGTTATTTGCAGACCTATGTCGAAAACAAATGATATCGCTTGTACTATTAGTGCTAATCATGAGAGCGAATCGTAAGTTCTTTACTTATTATTACATAAAATTTTGATTCTACATATATAAAAATTATTATTATCATTTTTCAGATACAAAGGTGAAAAGTTAATAAGTGCTGCAGCATCAAGAAATAAAGACCCTATACTACAAGTTCTAAAACGATTTATAATATCTGACTCTGAGCAGCTTGAAGAGGAAAGCCCTTTATTTTTGGAAATATCATCAGGAACAGGTCAACATGTAGCACATTTTGCACCTCACTTTCCTGGTGTAAAATTTCAGCCATCAGAGTTTGACAAAAATGTTTTTGGAAGTATTTCTTTTTATGCTTCTAACTGTCCTACAAAGAATATCCTTAAACCTATGTTTATTGATATTCAAAATAAACTTTCACAATATGGTTTTGATGAAGAATGTGTTGATTACATGTTTAATGCTAACATGATCCATATTAGTCCTTTTGAATGCACCATTGGATTATTTCAAAATGCTGGAGCCTATTTAAAACCTGAAGCCCTCATGATCACATATGGTCCTTATAGTAAAGATGGCATAATAGCACCCCAAAGTAATATTACTTTTGATGCATCATTGAAGGCAAGAAATCCTTTGTGGGGCATAAGAGATATAAATGATCTTGTTAAATTGGGCGATGAAAATAACTTGTCACTCATAGATACTATAGAAATGCCAGCAAATAATATGACTCTAATATGGAAAAAGAATTAGGCATTTTTGGTTGAACTAATCTTTATGTAACATCCATATATATTATTGTAAGTCTTGCTTATACCAAATGATTTTATATGTTGAACTTATTCAATTGCAATACAAAAATCTATGACTGATAATCTCCAGGACCGCTTCTTACATATTAAGTCAGGGTTATAATATTAAGTTTTTGTATATATTTCATGTAATGAAAAATTTGAATACACTTGAAAATATAACTTGTCCTTTTATTTAATGCTAATGGATTGTAATAGCTCTAGTATAATAATAAAGATATTCAAATGGAAGTGATAGCATAAAATACTTTAAAATATTAAATCTTTTTGTTAAAAAATTGCTTTGTCCCCGAAAGTGCAGGATAAAAATTGTGTCATTTCATAATCATTTTCAATCACCTAGTATTATAATTTGTCATATTTTGCTGATATTTCAATTTGAACCTGGGACCCAGGGAAACCGCAGAAAATTAATAAAATATCACAATTACACTTGGTGATAAGTCAGGGAGGGTGGTTTTTAGACACTTAAACTATATAGAGGCCATATCCACGTCGAATTCAACCCCCCGATGAATATTCCTGCAAACTCGACATCGCAAAGGTCAAAGGTCTTTGACCGGATCTGGCAGATAGCTCTTCTTATCAATGTTGCCGTTATATGGACTTTCCAGGAGTTAAATCAATTGGGTAATCGTTTTCCTAGATGGACGCAGTGTGAAGGTTGTTATCGACGGTGTATGCTCAGAAAAACCCATTCCGATCAAAAACGCGAGATTCAAACGTTCAACGTGAGGACCAAAACCACGAGTTTCAACCAAATAAAAAAAGAATCATCGGTATCGGTTAGCGTGATATTAAGTTATTTAACCATTTGTCGCGAACAAACTTAATGTAAATGTAACTTATGTGATTTTCTCACAGATACCATTGTCAGAAATTTACCAAAATAAAATAGGGCCACAAGGAAAGCACTAGCTTTGAAATAAAAAAGAATCATCAAAATCGGTTTACCCAGTCAAAAAAATATAGTTGAATTGATAACCTCCTTTTCTTACAGAAGTCGGTTAAAAACGCAGCTGCGTTTTTAACTCTCTCTGGCTCTTTCTTGCAACTTAAATGGGATTTTGGTTGGCAGTACTGACAAAATGTCAACTGTGAAGGTTGTTGTTGTTGGGTTTTATCTATTGCTTAATAATTTTCGAATCGTTTATTGTCCATTTCAAAATCATTTGAAAATTAATATACCATTTTCATTAAATATTGAATAAGTAGTAAAAAGATGACCACTTTCGACACTGAATTTGTTATGGAGCTTTTTTTAGATGACACAGTTTCAACAATGAATAGACTTATCGTTGCTACAGCTAATGTTTTAAATGATAACTTAGAAAATATGTCTAATATAACGGATACTATAATCAAAGAACATAACGATAATCTTTCCAATATTACTACAATACCGAGAAGATCTACGACGAAGAAACGACGATCCAGACCCAGTAAAGTGATTAAAAATTTTTACGAATCAATTGTCAAAAACTTTACCGACGCTGATTATATTAAAAAGCTTAAAATTAGTAAAGCGACTGTTCAGGTACGTCATTCTTTTCAAATATTATGTTGTTTCTATTGCGAGTTTATGTGTGATATTAAAATTCTTTTTATAGGCATTAATTCTATTTATAAGGGAATATTATGAGAAACCGAACAGTGCAATTATTCCCTTAGACAAAAAGGTACATGTGTTCCTATGGATAATAACTAATGATTATTCTTTTCAAGAAATTGGAGAAAAATTTGATTTGCACAAATCAACTGTTAGTTATATTTTTCATGAAATATCAACATTATTATCTGAACAAAGATATCAATTTATAAATTGGCCTTCTGTAGAAGAACAAAAGGTAACAAATGTAAAAGTAAATAGTAAATATGGTTTTCCAAATTGTGTGGGCTTCATAGATACCTGTAGTTTCAAAGTTGGGCCTAAGAGAAAAAAGAATAATTCTGAAATTATTCTTCTCCAAGCAGTGTGTAATGAAACTTTAATGTTTATTGATGTCCATGTTGGCCAAATTGGGAATACTAAAAAACATAAGTTATTTAGAGACAGTCGACTGGCTCAAGAGCTTCAAAATTTTGTTGATATTAATAATCATATACTAGGGAACAAAGATTATAATTTAAGAATGAATTTATTGACTCCTTTTACCACTGATGAGATATATACTGATGAAGAAAGTAAATTTAATAATATACATCAGGCAGCTTGTATCTATATTGAACAGGCATTTAAAATATTTAAGAAAAGATTTAAAAAGTTAAATCATATTGATATAAGTAAACAAGAAGCTATCAGTAGCGTAATACATGCAGCATGTGTTTTACATAATTTTATAATTTTACATGAAGGGAGCCCCTTAAAAGGGGAACCAATATTCACAAGTGATGTTGTTACTTTTGATGTAAATGTTGTTACAACTGCAGCTGAAAAACGTCAGTTTTTATCTAACTATATAAATTTTATTCAAGAATCTTAAAAATGTTATTTAAGATGAGTAACTTTAGGAGATAATTTGTGAATATGTATGTATATAAAAAAAAATAGATATAATGATTATACATATATTGTAATAATTCAATTTTTTTTATTTTTTGAAATTTGCATCTCTGAATGAATATTATCTATATTCATTTTAGTTTAAATAATTTCTATATAATGAAAAAATATATTATATTGTGTCTTTGGCGTGTCGTATCTGGCAGAGGGAACTTAGGATTAAGACACTCTGTTCCCCACTTTCCGCCGAATTCTGGAGGCACAACTCAACGTTGCGCTTTGCCTCAACACCAGAGCAAAGAAATGGGAATATAAATTTACAATAAATATTCCATTTTCCAAGTGGGGGTCGAACCCACAATCAGTTGCGATTACAGTCACACTTTGTGCCCCTATGCCTCGACTAACCTCAATTGTATGTTAATAAATAATAGTAATTTATTATTCCTAAAAATGTATTTTTTATATAATGAATAGAAAATCTTCTAAAAACTATTCTTTCAGTTTACTTATGAAAAAGTGATAAATATTAAAAGTATTTACTAAAGAAAACAAAAATAAATATTACCCTATTAAAATTTGAATTTACTTAGTTATCCATAGCAATTAACAAACTATTTTAGTTGTTTTATGTAAATTAACCACGGTTTCCCGTACACAGCAGGGAGATAGTGTTAAGACACTCCATTCCCCACTTTCCGCCGTATTTTTCGAGGCTAAGTTTGTTAAGTGACGAAACTCAACGCCTGGCTTTCGTTTCGATGCTAGAGCAAAGAAATAATAATATTAATAAACAAGAATTCGAGTGGGAATCGAACCCACAACCGTCGCGTTAAAGTCATACTTTTGTGCCCCTGCATCAGGGCTGCCGTACAGCGTAAAACGTGAAATTTTGTCAATAAAGAACGAAAATTGTAAACGATTTATTATACCTAATATATTTAAATTCCAAAAGTTTTACGTTTGTTTTTTAATCCCCGACGAATACAGAGGATGTTTGTTATAAGTTTGACGTGCCCGTACATACAGGATGGAAGCGTCTGCGCTCCTTTTTCGGAAGCAGCGTATAGGGAAAAATGTAAGACTAAGGATGTAGGACTTTTTTATCCGTATTGTATTGCGTGTGATGCAACTGCATCGAATGATACGATATGTTACGAATAGATACCAATAATATAAACACTTACTACTACAAAAATACTACTAAAATTTAAACAACTTTGCCGCCAATACCTACGTCCCTTTATAAATATATGTCTGCTGTTTGATAGGTTTATGTCTGCGTGCGTAATTTTTAACAAATTATTACGCGTTTTATTATACAACGATAATTTTGTAAATTATTTTTTTTGATTTTTTTTTTGGAAAAATCTCTTTTATTTTAGTTGCATTAGGCTTTTATAGAGTATAATTGTGGTTTCATTTAAAGTGGTGATGACTGTGTATAAGTATGTATTTGTATGTCTGTCTGTGGCATCGTAGTTCCGAAACATATTAACTTATTTTGATTAAGTTTATCTTCATCGAGAGTGTTCTTAGCCATGATTAAAGAAAATATGTTTAGCCAATTGAAGATTATCAGCTATTTTAGTTGTTAGTTTTGGAGATTTAAAATGATCAATTAAGGATATGTTAAACGCAACTTGAATAATATTTGCTTAAAAATAAATGTTTGATCTCGTTATCTTAGGTAAGTAGCGTAGCCGTAGCTGTTGCTGTAATTGGTAAATATAAAAATTGGAGTAAACCTAGCTTAGACAATTTTTTTCAGCGGGTAGCCTGAGAGAGCGAAGTTCTAACCTTTACGGTCTCAGTATACCTCTTTTGCCTTGAGAAACGTGCAGCTATGCTGACGTTACCCGGTACCCCATCTCATTAATGCAGCTAAGGCACCGTCCTTACTTAATTCTGTTACCCGCAGTGATACTTCTTACCAGATGCATTTCGTGTCCTCCGTCTTTTCTAAATATAACACTTCACTTTGATCTCGCATTTCGTGTTTTATTGCTTTAAAAAAGAACCTTTGTCTTATTCGTATTCATTCGCTTAGATGAATAATTTAGTAAATCTTTAAATATTTTTAATTTACTACGTCGTTTTAAGGGAATTAATAAAAGGCTATATATTTGTTAAAACTTATATTTGACTACAAAAATATCAAGGAAAATTGAGAGTCGTATGATTATCTGAATTCATTTATTACAAATAATATAAATAATACATATTCTGATATAAACGGTACAGTCAATTTAACCAGAATCTATGTACATTTGGATAATATTGTAACAATTTCATTCCGTTCTTCCCTTATGTTCTCTTATGATTTATTACCTATATAAAATATAAAAACGTTTTAAAAATAAAAATTTCCTAAGTTTTTATAGAGTTTATTTCGCCTCATCTATAACTATTATATAGATCTCTTTTTTTAATAGTTTACATCCTGAAGACAGAAATCATTTCCGCTTCTAACAACTTTGATTATATAACGGTGGGAATATTTGTTAAATTTTTAGATCTCTGGTGGTTTCTTCATCTACTCAAAGTTACATTTTAGGATACAATTTTAGTATTTAGGTATAATTTAAACAATATCCGACATAGAAACGCGTAGTACGGGAAACTTAACACTTGTGCTGTATTATGTATTTAACAGCATAAGCTATACAAAATAATACCAGTGACAAATTAGTTATGAATCTAATAAATATGGTTCATAAGCTTAAGCTTCAAACAGAGAATAACAGTAGAACAAACATCTATATATTCTCTTCCTGATGTATCCTACATTACATTAGGCACTAGATTGGCAACCTACAAGGCACTATGCAGTTAGCACAGCAATTATAATCATAACGTTACAATATTACTTTAACAAATTTTATATATTTTTATGATAATAAAATGGCCGTTTCTTAAACTGCTGCAACAATATTTATATTGCTCAATTTTGATTTCGACTACTAATTTAACTACTTTTATCAAATTTGCCATCTCTATGTCGAGTTACTTAAGCCAAATCGCTAATAATAGCATTATATACACAATTATATTTACAAAATGCTGCTCTGCGAATAATACTACATATTAATAATATGGAATGTATTACTTTTAGATTTAATACTAAGTTGTCAATTTTGGATCTTGGATCTATTTGGTTAAAGAGTTCTTCACTGTAATCTAATGAATGTTTACTTAAGTAGTTGCTGACTTTAGTATTAAATCTATGTACATTTGTTAACACGATTACGACGATACATTAGTTTGCTACAAAATAGTAACAGAAGTTAAAAAGATGATCAGATTTAAATATTTTTTTAAGTTGACCTGTAGTAATTATAAAGTTTACTTCATTGTATCTATGTCAATCCAATCACCAGTTTCAATTAAAAGATAAGTCAAATCTTCAAAGTTACAGTTTGTTGTCACGTTAAATGCCGTAGAAAACAAAGTTTGTTTGAGTGTAAACTGTACATCGAAGGAACACAATATTTACAAGAATCTATAGGTTTCACATAATACCGATCACACTTGGCACACGTCACATTGTCACTGTCACTGTCACTTTGACATTATCACTTCAATATGCTCCCGTATACAGTTTGTTGGCTTAAGTTTCAAATATAAGTTTTTTTCACTTTTTGCAAGGTACCGCATTTAAGGTCCTTATCTAGGGATTCAGTAGAGTTTCTTAAGTCAAGCGTCCGCTCTTTTCCCAATTCTAAATGTAAATTATCTTGCTTTGCTAGTGGACCAACATTTGCTACCATATTGACATTTTTTGATCTTGGCGGCATGTTATACCCTGAATTCACATTTAGAGGTGTTTCTAAGGGGCTTAGTCTGAAACAATTGTATTTAAATAAATATTAATTAAATTATAAATGTTAACCAACTTTTTTAAAAATATATGATACATATTTTTAAATATTATTGAATATTCAAACTATTATTTTAAAATGGAGGTAATTTTTCCAAATTATTTATATTTGGAGCCGTCGTTGCGCAGCGGTACATCGTCTGACTGAAACGTGACGGTTGTCGGTTTGATTTGAGATTTCATATTCACACGAGAGCATGAGTTATTTTCATTTTCTTGCTCTGGTAACAAGACAGCGCGGCGTTGAGTTTCGTCACTACTCGCTATGCCTCAAAAAAGGGCGGTGTGTAGGGAACGGAGTCTTAACACTAGGTTTACTCTGCCTACCCTGCTTTATGCGGGATATAGCATGAAGCTAAAAAAGGATTTTACGTATATAATTGTGTTGGTTTTTTACCTATTTAAATGGTTGTGTTGTTCGTTGAATGGGGAAGTATCCGTAAAAAAAGGGTGACGAAATCGACGTGAAAAAAGATATCCAAAGATGAATCCCACCATCAGTGTGACCACACACGAGGCCACTACCGCAGTTAGTAAAGCTTGTGCCGTGTAAATGTTGCCGTCGGCCGCCTCTACTGTTAAATGATCTGGGAAATTAAACAATAATTCATTAATATATAGAATAAATATAAATCCATCGGTAAAAAAAAACAAAACATCAACGAAATCTTGTTTATATTAATTAAATAAAAAAAAACAATACCTGGTTCATGTTTATTGTTGTTAACGTTTTTGTCTTCAGTTAAAACGTTTGTTTCAACAACTTCAATGACAATTTCATTTTGAATATCATTAGTAGGTTGATGTGTTTCGGATTGAGGTTTTTTCGTCGCTTGGTTTTTGTTTCTGTCTCCAAGAACAGGTTGTTTGTTACATATTTCAGTCTTTCCATTTTCTATGTTTTGTAGAAATCTTTCAGGGTTCGGAAATTGCCTGTTACCGACCCAAGAGCATTGTTGTTGTTTAGAATCCCACGCGCAATGAGGGTCTTGGAGTGCGACACAATCTCTGTAATTGAATTAAAAGATTTATATTGTAATTAAACATATTCACATGATTGAATTAACGCTATTGTGACGAAGTTATGAAGTGTCTGGCAGTTTACAATATCAATGGTTTCGATTTTCACTTTCAATAAGATGAATAATGGAAAATTTTATTAACATAAAGATAGTTATAACTGGGCTTCAATGCTTTTATATAATAATATTCTCTCTAGCTACTCTGCTGAAGGATCGGATCGGATCGGATCGAGGAACGTTCCATCTGGACGACAAAAGTTCATTTGATGTCATCAAAAAATTATCGTAAAACGTAACGACAAGAATCCTTTATGTTGTAATTGTACTGCTAATTATGATAGCTAAGTATTTGTAAATATGACCTGAATGATAAGATATTTATCGATAACATATATGCTATGAACACAAAGAATGATAAGAAAAACTACATGTAGATATTAGCAAATTGTTTATATACCTGCATGATTGAACATTGGAACAATGTGACAGAGTGACTGCTTTTATCATATCACCGGATGCCACAATTAATTTCTCAGTAGTGAGAGCAACATGCATTTGTTTAATGGGGACTCCGGGAGGAAGAACCTGGACTTCGGATATTACAGCTGTTCTCACAGGACTCCTGCTATATTCGTCCATACTGGAATCAAAATCGCCCTCATTTGAGGCAACATTTACCGCTTTTATAACTCTGCCGTCATCCGTTCCAACGAACATCACATCATATTTATTGCCATTCATTGCTTGAACTTGTGGATGTACGGCAATAGCTGAAAATCTGTATTGTAGGCTGACTCGTATTAGAATAGGTCGCGCTAGAAAAGACGGTACTGCTTTATCCATTAGAGGATGAGTTTTAATAAAATTAATAGCTGTATCTGATAGCGTTCGACTGTCTTCAACACATGAGCCAGGTTGTGGCTGGGGCACCTTCTCTTTAGGTAATGCCAACCAATTTGAATTCATATTTTTCTGATCTTTAAATGGCCCTTCAAATGCGTCTAGAATGTCTCTCATAGAAAAGGCGCAAACTGCGGATCCGCCTATAGCGTTTTGTGGCGTCGTAAATACAGCGTAAACAATGTCGTTCCTACTGCCGCTTCCGTACACACCGTTAATAATTTCGGTCGTGGCTTCTGTAACAGATAATTACACGGTAAGTCAAGGCAAATTTATGTTGCGAAATTAATGGTTACTGTAAAATACTATTATCCACTGGCATTGGATTAGAATGGTTTACAATTGTTTATTTAGTTAGGGTGTAACTTTTGTTCTGTACCTGTTGGATTATTTGTGTTTAAGGTAAATGTAGATATAATGTATTAAGACATTATCTGTCGTCAAATATTAAGATAATGTTTATGTTTAACTCTAATAAACAAATTGAATCAAGAGCTCCCTAGTTCAATTTATCTGGTCGATAGCAGTTGTCGCTTTGCAAATTAAATGTTTATTTTAGTAGTAACAATACTTACGAATTTCATCGAAATAAAACGGGTATTCCCCAGGTATCGAGCAGTTAAGACGAGCTTTGAGAAATGAAGTCCATCTATCGTTGAAAGGGTGCGGCCCGCCTTTATCGTTTAAACAAACTCTGGCAACTCTTGAATATACAGCCTGTGAAAACAACTATTCAATTAGTACGAGCCTCACGAATTCACTTTTATATTTCAATTATATAATGGCAATTTCTACCTTTCCAAGAATCTCTTTTATTTTAATGAATGAATAAATAAAAAGCAGGCAAATTTAAAAACTCCATTTACAATTTTCGTGAATATATGATATTTAGGCAAATGTAATATGTTGGTCGTAATCTGTGATGTTTATAAAGAATAAAAATGTTATTAAATATATCAAAGTACTGACCTTCCCACAGTTCATGTATTCTACGGCAGTTTCGCGATAAAAGAAATAAACGTGGCTTGTAGAGGCCACTGCTCCGACAAATGAAGGATCATTTAGTAATCGCAAATCTGAGTGTTCATTCCGTACTGGCTCTCTGTATATTAAAGGCTCGGAGCCCGAGAAATCTGCCGCCGTTGCCGTATATAGATGCCCATCTGAAAATAATAAATTAAGTTACATAATCGTACGAGTATGTAGTAGTTGAACGAACATAATATATATTTATATTTTTTCCAGCTTCAGCAGCAGGGCAGGCAGAAGGAACCTAGTGTTAAGACACTTCGTTTTCCATTTCTGGAAGCACTGCGTGTTGAGTGGCGAAACTCAACGCTGCACTTTGCGTAGTCACCACAGCGAATAATTTGATAAATTGGTGTGTAAATTAACAAATTTAAGCATAAAATGGATTTAATTAAAAGCGCAATCGAACCTAACCATATGTTATCACTGTACGAGAATATTTTATAAAATATTTCATGTAGCTGTAGTAAAAGAATTCGTAATACAATTTTATCGATATATGTACCTATTACACGTGCAATGTGAGGCATGTTAGGTTCAAATATCCCCGAGACTAAACCATATTATTATTATTTTTTTTTCAGCTTCACGCTGTATCCCGCACAGCAGGGTAGGCAGAGGGAACCTAGTGTTTAAGACACTTCGTTCCCCACTTTCTGCCGAATTCTGGAAGCATTGTGTGTTGAGTGGCAGAACTCAACGCCGCGCTTAACCTCGACACCAGAGCGAAGAAATGGAAATATAAATTTAAGTAAATATTTCATCTCCTCGAGTGGGGATCGAACCCACAACCAGTCGTTTTTACAGTCACACCTCGTGCCGCTGCGTCACGACTGGCCTTATGCAGATATTAAATAAAAAAACGCTTGATAATATATTAAATATTATTTTAATTTGGCACGGTAAGCAAAAACTCAGTGTTACGACACTCTGCTCCTCACTAAGACACTTCCGTTTCTAGTCTTTCGCCTGCCAACTTTGGAGGTAATGCGTGTTGAATGGCGGAACTCTGCGCCTTGTCTCTTTACCAGAGCGTGGAAATGAAAATATTTCATTTTCTCAAGTGGGAATCGAAGCCACAATCTATCGCGTTTACAGTCGCACGCTTGACCCTACGCCACGACTGGCTTCACAATATAAACATGTAAATGTAATATACATACAGAAATCAGTCTTTCTATATCCGTTCAGTTGATATACACCTTAACTATTGTATGAACAATATAAGATTGAAGTTATCAGTAATGTGTGGTCACTTTTTACATTTTATAGTAATTGTACTATAATAAGATGTGATCTTGAGTTTCATAAGGCACACAAACTTTTCTTGAGAGCTTTTTAAAGCTTTGTCGTTAAAAGACTCTTTTATATTTTAATATTCCTTTAAGTCAGAAGCCTGTTGTAAGTAATTAACTTACTTTAATAAAAATCTTAGGTCATAATTTCTGTAGGAAGTAATGTAACTTATAGCATTTTTATGTACCTACTAGCGACCCACTCTCTATAATCTAAATTACTTTCGGGTTCGAAGTTCTAACTAAATTACTTTACGAAAATTAAAGTTTAAGATAATTCTATAAAAAAATATTGTAGCAATTTTATCCAACAAAATAATTTAAACTAATTTAACTTTTTATTTATGAACGGATTGAAATAAATGCAAAACACTAAATATTAAGGACAGTTTGCCAAATATAATAATAGCGAAAACTGCATAAATATAAGTTAAGTTCTGAGATTAGCGTGCACAAACGCATAGACAAACAGTCAAGCAGACAAACATTTAAAATATCAATATTTTTTGTTCTATGTGATAGATAAATGCCCCCATATAATACGTTTTAATGTAGAAATATTGGGCTATGAAACTTTTAGTTCTGCTTAAAGTTTTAAATTACGGTAATAGGTAAACAATTGGTGTTTTTTGTTTGAATTAGTTTATCGCAATCTTTATTTTTATCTGTCAATAAATACACATTATATCATAATATCACCCTCAATTACATTGGTGCCATACCCCATCACGGAGAGGTACAGTTCCAAAGTGAATGGTGCATAGAAATTAGATGTAACTGTAATGGTAATAAAATCGATTCATATCGAGCCGGTGTGTCGTGTTCGGCACAACCCCTTACCGGGTTTCTAGGCACGGGCTCTTATTACAGCCATCTGCTGGCGATTATTATGAATACTATTTGTTTTCAAACTTTTCCACTTATTGAAAAGTTGTTAGTTTTACTGAAGTAAGTCAATTTTGTTTATGGTTTAACCCTTTTTTTTATAAATGTCTTTATTGATAAATAAGTATAATATAACAACACAACTTAATCTAAGAAATATGTTGTTAACATCAATTAAAAGAAACAGTACTTTATCAGGCTAATAAGACGCCTCCAAAAGTTTACAAATGAAATGATGGTTTAACCCTAAATAGTGTTATAGACGTACCTGTGAATATAGCTGTTGAATTGTGCTGTGGGCTGTAAGGGCATCTTCCAGTTCCATCGAATTCTTCTAAATGATGATTAGGCATGTGTCGGTTGTATCGCCGACACATCGGCTTGAACGCGTTTGTACCGCATACTAGCAGGCGACCGTGAGCCCGTGTCGCCACACGAAGGTAGTTCTGACAATCATCAGCTGATTTGCCTTTCACCTGGCATAGTTCTCTGTGTGCGTCTGTTGATTGCCACTCTAAACGCTATAAAAATAATAATTTAAACTAAATTAGATAATTGATAATAATCCTATTGCATAATGCCTACTTTAGGATATAGGGATTTGTATAAATAAATGTATTTCCTGAGATTAGATAAAACGGAAATCGTGAATACTAAATATATATTAATAATTCATGTGTAGCTGTACTAACTACTATAATAAAACATATTAGGAAAAAATATATAAATTTCTTACTTAATATTTTTTAGGGAACTATGTATAATATATAGTTTGCTAATATATTCTAATCAAAAAGTAAGGTCTTTTAAACGTGACGTCAATGAGTATAAATAAAATTGAGATCGCGTGCACATCCATCACAGGTGTATAACGTGACTATAGCAATTCTGTCAAATTATTCGTATTGCATGACGGTGATATCGCTGCTCAAACCGTTTAATAAACAAATGAGAAAAATAACAAAGTTATATTAAAATGTAATGGATACCTAAAGCCGTTTATATAAAAATGATTTGTATTCAAACATACATACATACATACATATTTTATACGTAACTCATTCATAAAACAGACATTATCCATCGTACACCGAAGAATGCACTAACGTACTCTATTCGCTTTGTTATATTATTCACTTCTATGTTGTATTCAAGTACATAAATGGATATTATAGTGATATAAGAAATTTATGTATTGTTTTTGTGAAATAACATTTATTTGTTTAAATAAAAAACCTAATTGTTACTTTCTAATACAATGAAATTATTGTCGGAATGAATTATATTATATCTACATTATATTATAAAGGAGCAGTACTAGGTATTACAGAATAAAATAATTATATCGAGTATATTAAAATATTTCACCTGATATTTTTCTACACTACAACATTTCAGTTTTCAAAAGGACTTTTTATGTTTCTGAAGTAAACTCCAGTTTCAGTCTAGATACTGAAACACTTTACGTTGGAACTTGCAACATTGGTCGTAACTTCGAATATACTAAGCCAGGTTAGTAAACGGCAAACGATGTTTGCATAAGATTAGATACGTAAACTAAGAACTACGTATTTTAGTTTCCAATGTCGTTTCGGTGATCGTGACCAATAAAACTCTATAAAGCTAAGATTAAATTTATAGTGCCCAATTAAATAATTCCTAAAAGGTATCAATAAAACTTATTCAGTCTTCAAACGAATTGTTTTTACATTAAGTATAATTTAATATAACATTAATTAATGTTGATCGTATTTGTAAAATACGGCATTTTATTTATATATTTTCGTAATTTTAAGTATTATTATTATGATAGGAAAAAATGAGACATAATGTAAATCTAAAAGCTTTTGTTTATTAAATATATAGTTGATTTCGATATATATAATGAAAGATAGTTTACATTTTCATTTGAAGTGTAATACGATAAAAAGGTTCACAATATGTAATGTTGAAATTTCAGAGGACTTACAAAATAAACAAAGTGTCCGGGAAAATAGGTCGTAACTAAGAATAAGCAGAGTCAGGTTTGTAGCAACGGGAATCGGTGTTTGCATAAGATTAGATACATAAACTAAGGAGCCAAGTACTTTGGATTTCGCTGCCGTTTTGATCGCAAGTTTGTGAAGTGTTATCGGTCTAGACTTAAACCATTGTAAATTGTTGTCAAATCCGATAAGGTATTTTTTTGTGTTTGCGGCAACATGGCGTGTTTTCAGATTTGTGTTGTTACTTGGAAATATAAATATTTTATGTAATTTACTCTAAATAAGTTTAATAAATAATGTCATTAATTTAAATAATATTTACCTGTTCGACATTTTCAGATAAGTCGTAAAGACTTAGATTGTAGACTGTACTCCTGAAAACAAGATACATATGTTTATATGAATTACTCATATGAAATTAATCATTAAACACATTTAATATTAATTTGCACTTATACAACTAAGAAAATAACTAGAAAGATGACTACACTAGTAAGCCATTGAATAATAAATGCTTCAATACATTACATATCCATACAGCTGCATTACTTATAAGTTATAATAGAGCAGGTGCGCAATTGATCAAACAAGAAAAACTATACCTATTATGTTTGTAATATGATAACTATATTTCTTTGAATATTTTTACGAAACGTTTGAATGATTTAAGCCGTAAATACAAAAGTACATAATGAAATCTGCATAGTTATCAAACGTACCTGCCGCCGACCAAAATTGAGAAGTCATCTTTATCTAAAATACGAAAATGGTTTGGTCCCGTTGTGTTCCCCGCAAATTGCTCTGTAGTATCATCACCTGTAACAATTTTAATTGGTTATATAATGTTATAGTTACTTCAATATAGAATTTATATCTTAAAGAAAATTTCAAAACGTAACATGAAAGTTAACAACTAGAACACGAACTGACAACGTTCTGAGCCGAAGATTTAACAAACCGCAAGAGCTGGTTCGAGCTTCAGTTTGCGGCCAGTTTGACCAATCGACTAGTCGTATTGAGTAGTATTTTAAATATTTTTATTATTATTTAATTACAGTTTCTTCTATTCACTTTTTTATACTGATCTGTCTCATTATATATAGAATATATGTATAACCCAGTGAAACCTGTAACTATACTTTAAAAAAAAAAATAGTTAGGAGGCACAGGGGAACCTAATACTAAGACTCCGCTTCCCACTTTTTGCCGAATTTTGCATTAATTGCGAGTTGAGTAGCGGAACTCAACGCGACGCTTTGTCTCGACACCCAGAGCGAAGAAATCAAAATATTAAATATTTTTGAACGATCGAATCGAACTCATAACCTGTCGCGTTTAAAGCTACACGCTTGTGCCACTGCGCCACGACTGGCTTCACTTCTTTGTAGAATAAAAATTTAATAGATCATTACTCTATCTATGTGTTGCAATCTTAGTCATCATGTATCATTAAGCTTGTTAACTGAACACTGCCAGTTCGTATTGATGATATCTGGTAAAATACTCCGGCAATTTTTGTCACTTTATTTTCATGATCACACACAGTCTTCTAGTAAGAAGATAATAATAAATTATTTTTTAACTGCAGAATCTAACACAGAATTGTGTGCAATTATAATAGAACATTATTGTATGAAAAGTTTTTATGTTAAAATATTTTGCTTTCAATTATTGTCGATCATACGAACAATAAAGTCTTTGTATAGCGATTAAGTAACAATAAGAAAAATATTTCGCAACTCAATGTAAAATTCCCACGTGTAAATCTCGGTGACAGTGATATTAGCAAATATGTAAGTACTTGAGGCCAGTGGTGGCGCAGCGGCACGAGGTGTGACTGTAAACCGACTGGTTGTGGGTTCGAACCCCACTCGAGGAAATGAAATATTTACTTTAATTTATATTTCCATTTCTTCGCTCTGGTGTCGAGGTTAAGCGCGGCGTTGAATTGTGCCACTCAAAACGCAACGCCTCCAGAATTCTGCAGAAAGTGGGGAACGGAGTGTCTTAACACACTGGGTTCCCTCTGCCTACCCTGCAGTGTGCGGGATACAGCGTGAAGCTAATTTTTTTTTATGTTAGTACTTTTTATAATTCTTTTTTACTCTAAACCAGATTTGTGGGTTCTAAGGAAAACTTTAATGTCATTAGGTACGGTTAATTTTATTTTGCGTGCCCATTCATATGTAAACAGGATGCGGCTCATGTTGCTGTAGAGATTTTATTTTTTTTAATATCAAATTATATGGTTATGAATATAATATTTACAAAACCCTTTGCGTGTATAATACTGCACATAAAATAATTTCAATAAATTATCAATATATTGATAGATTATGTATAATCAAACTTATAGCTATAGTTTTAAGCAACTGCTTAATGGAGTATCAGTGATAAGTTACGCTAAAATTAATAGCATAAAAAATATTTTTAAATTAAAGGCTTACAATACAAAATAAATACGTTAGTTATATACTTGTGTACGGTTTATTTTGTACTTATGT
The DNA here is from genome assembly GCA_013421005.1 of Heliconius erato x Heliconius himera. Taxonomy (NCBI): domain Eukaryota; kingdom Metazoa; phylum Arthropoda; class Insecta; order Lepidoptera; family Nymphalidae; genus Heliconius; species Heliconius erato x Heliconius himera. Next base: position 55,254 of record JAATLQ010010072.1, read on the forward strand.
ACTAGTATGGATGCAAAAAGTTAAAATTTAAATAATATATTTGACATAGTTTTAGTGATATTTTTTTATTATAGAAAATAGTTATTTTTTTATAAGAACCACGTACGAAATCTTTGAAACCTGTAATATTCTCTGTGTTGAATGTTATCTGGATTAAAATGAAATGCTCAAGACCATGTCTATCTTACGGTAGATCTGGCTAAGCATTACTACAGAAGCGAGGTGTATTTGTCAGTGGGATACAAAACATATCTAATGGTTTTAGACGTGATAACGTCTTATAAATCAATGAACGCCAGCTGTATGGACTAAAATGCAAGACTCAGTGTCACGTTCCGCTTGCGCCGAGGGTATAAGCGAGAGGGCGCAAATAACGACAGAGAGGCACGATTGGCCTAAGTGATCGGGTTGTGACACAAATCCATGCATTTTTACTTGCAATTAATCTGCATAATTTAAGTAAGAATATTTTAAATGATTTTTTTTTATTTATTTTCTTATAATAAAATTTAGCAGCTTTTAATATGTGTTTTTACGCCATTTCATATATTGAAATAATATTGTACAATGTCACTTGAAAGGTTAAAACTATTTCTTAACGCAGGTAGTATAACTGAACTAACAATAAACCGACTATTAAGCCGCTTTTACGAGAATGGACATCTTCTTAGAACTAGATGTTGCGTACCAGTATTTTATCACCATATATATTTCTAGTTTTTACTAAATAGTTTGTACTTTTGCAAAGTATTTAGAGCATATACGGCATTAAGATGTACCAGGTATTTCCTGTGGCTTTTTATTAATAAAATCATTATTTGAAAAACATTAAATGTAACGTATAATTAGCTTCAGCTTCACGCTGTATCTCGCACACAGCAGGGTAGGCAGAGGGAACCTAGTGTTAAGACACTCCGTTCCCCACTTTCTGCCGAATTCTCGAGGCATTGCGTGTTGAGTGGCAGAACTCAACGCCGCACTTAACCTCGACAACAGAGCGAAGAAATGGAAATATAAATTTAAGTAAATATTTCATCTCCTCGAGTGGGAATCGAACCCACAACCAGTCGGTTTTACAGTCACACCTCGTGCCGCTGCGCCACGACTGATAAAATTACCTATTCAATAATAAGCTCTTAATAGTTCTAGTTAGTTATAGTACTTACCATTTTATTATTTATGTGTAAATTATAGCTTATATAGATATATATTTAATTTAAAATACGTTTAAGTTATAATTATCAATGTACATACCAAACTTGACATGGATCTTTGCATTAGCATCAGGCATCCACGCGTGTGCGGCGGACGCTAGCAACACCAAGACCGCACCAGCGACGGCCATGTTGTTTAGAGTCTATACATTTTTCCAGTCGCCATTTTTAATGCCACCCCTACAACAAAATAAAATATAAATAAATAAAAAAAATCATACCATCCCTATATTAATAAGAAATATTAATACTAAATTTAATACACAAAAAATACATTTTTTTCTAATTAAATGAAATATATAATTAAATATAATAATATTTTATTAATTAAACCGATATTGACATTTTTATTTACAGGTGTACAAAATGGTATTCAAATTACGCCTGGCAAACAAAAAAGTGTAACACGAAAGGCGCATAAACTTTAAGTGTGTCAGTTTGTTCTTGAAGATAAATGAAATGTAATTTTCAAGAAAATAAGTCACTATCAGTATTTTTATTGTGATTACAAGTGTTCCATTTTAATCGTCGCTAGATAACAAGGCTTATCGTATGTCTATCTATTGAAATGTAGATATTTAAGCATTTATAATAACTACAATTTTTTGTCATTTTTTGTGCATGTGCTCAGTAAAATCTATCAAAAGTCATCAGCTCGCACTCAAAAGAGGCAGAAAAAAGTGTCGAACAAGCGTTTTACTGCTCTTTAACGGTATGATAAAGCGCTCTTCAGATTTCAGGCGTCAAAGTTCCACAATTCACATAGAGATTATTCAGCATTCAAAGCATGCGAGATGAATCTGCTCGGCTAGCGATAATTCCCGCCGTAACGAGAATGAGCCATGCTGCATCCGTGCCGACTGGATTCACATTCTAGTTTTTTATATTAACTAGTGTTTTGATCGTGAGAAACTCCATCGGATGTTTAACCTGACTTGATATAAAGAAGTACTTAATTAACCAGTTTTTCTTTACTGTCAGGATTGTTTTAATGATTGTAGAAGGTCTATCACGTTTGTTTAAATAGGATATATTAATTATAAGAATTTTTGAAAAACTTTTATTTTAGATCAATAAATCATTTAGAACCCGCACTGTGTGCAGGTACCTATATAATATAATTTAATTGTATTATTATGTTTCGTTAAATCAAAATAATATCAAAAAGGGTTGGTAGTTTAAATGTAACAGAAGGCGGCGGCTGTTAGCCACAGGCACAGTGCAGATGTCGCATAGAAGGATGAATCGAGGGCGTATATAATGTAATATTTCCTACCCTTTATCGGACTTACTATTACTTCAAATAATAATTCTTTAGTAAAGTGTATTTCTTGACATGAGAGACGTTGCCAATATAATATTAGTATAGAATAAAAAAATTATGTAATAAGATTAAGCGTTATTATCATAATAAAAATTAATGTTATATTTTTATGACATTTCTAATTAAACAAAGTTAGGGACTAATATAATATATTTAGGACAAGGACTAGAAATACATTGCCATTGTGCAATTGCTGTTAAGTAGCGGTCACTTGCCAAATTAGTATTATTACACCGGATTTCAATTTTTAATATGATGCAATTTATATGTAAGCTCAAAATCATAATATAATTTGGTTTCTGTGCTTGCATAATATTTGGTTCCTACTTTCAAATTTTAAAACGACATTTCTCATATGTATAAAGGACATCTATACAATCTGGTTATTTTTAAGAAAATAAAATCTTTTTTATTTTAATTTCTGAAAAATAAGATATTTGATTTTTGATAACTTAGAAAAAATATTAATAAGCTGGGTCGCTACTAAAATATATATAGATATAATCGTGTGAGTTCTCATATTTTCATATCTCTACAGTCTCATATCGTTGGCTTCTCAACCGGATTACGTTGCGTGTAGCGTGACCAATGTAGGCCTGTAATTACGTAGATGTGGTTGACATTTGAGCCTGGGGCTGTGGTAGAGCCTCAGCGTCCCTGCTATCCCACGCCATGCGGGAAGCTGTGGTTATCGCACACTTTTTCCTTTTTATCTGAGAATATCTATATGGGGTGGAGTTTTATCGTAATTTCATATGACTACATAATTCATTACTACTTTTGGCGGTGTCACGCCTGAAATATATAGCAAAAGTATATAAAAGAACGTGCACTGGATAGTAGATAGACAAACGTGTTGAGACTAGAAAAGGGATTTAATGGAGGTCATCAATCGTTTTATGCATTTGTGTATTATCGTTGGTGTACATCAAATTTGAGGTCATTTTGGTATTTTTGAAAGCTTTGAATTTGTTTATAATTTCGTTTATTTTCCGATTTGTGTGTCGTTTGTATGGAATATCAAAATAAGTAAATATTTTTTGTTGCCCCACCCGCGTACAGGTACCACCATGTAGGCAGAGTTAAAGGTAAAGTTTCCCACGCATCGAACAATTTTCGAGACTTTGCGTGTTGAAAAGTGTTGTTTGCGTTCTTGTTGTTACCTGGGTGAAGAATTATATAATTCATTGCCCTGAGTTGTAATCGAACTCATATCCATCGCGTTTATGACGCCGTGCCGATGTTCCATGGCATGGCCTCAGGTGTAAGCAATATAAATATTAAAAAGAAAAATAACAAAAACTGTTAATTTAAAACTTTAAGTAGTCATTTAATGGATACATAAATATTTTGCATTAATTACGCTGAAATAAAAAGCATATGGTGCACCGTTTAACCACTATTCATAATTGAATCCAGACAAACACCTTTCTCTTAATTTAATAAAAATGTGGTTTAATTTTGTAGCTGATCATGTGATGAAATAAATTTTGTAAAGAGGAAAGAAGTAAAGAATATGGAGCATAGCATATCTTATTTAACCAAGCTATGATTAGTAAATTCATAGGATTTCTTTAAATATATATTTAAAAAATTGAGATAAGAATCAAATGTTTTTAGATTTATTGTATGAAATATACGAGTCTAAGTCACATTTTCTTCGTCAACTTATAAATATAAATAGGAATTTTAAATAGTTTTTTGAGAATATAGTATATAAATAATTAAGCATTTCATTAATTAACAATTGATGTAAATTTAATTGCTTAAGCTACTTATGTTTTACTACCTATATAATTAATTTCCAATTACTCGTAGATGATTCATTTCTTACAATATACATACGTTAAAATGAAATTATGAATCATTACAATACAACCAGGCCAGTGAGGCCAGTCGTGGCGCAGGGGTACAAAGCGTGACTGTAAAACCAACTGGTTGTGAGTTCGATCCCCACTCAAGGAGATGAAATATTTTAAATTTATATTTCCATTTCTTTGCTCTGGTGTCGAGGCAAAGCGCGGCGTTAAGTTGCCATTCAACACGCAATGCCTCCAGAATTCGGCAGCAAGTGAGGAGCGGAGTATCTTAACACTTGGTTCCCTCTGTCTATCCTGCTGTGTGCGGGATTCAGCGTGAAGCTGATTATTACAAACAATTTATATAATTTCTAGGTATATTAAATTTTGTTCAATGTTAATTTTAATATTGTTCAATCGCATGCTTTAAAAAGTAAAACAATAACTAAATAATATTAGTTTCTTATCTTAGTATTTTATCAAGCATAATTTTAACTTTTTCGATTAAATAACTATTCATGATGTAATATATGTTATCATTATTGTAATCTTATAGCTATATAAATATTTTAGTTGTATAATCCAGTTATAGTTAAACTTTTAACTACATAAAGTTTAAATGCGATTTTTTATAATAATATGTTTGGTAGTTATAAGTTTTTTTTTCAGCTTCACGCTGTATCCCTCATATCACAGGTTAAGTAGAGGGAACCTAGTGTTGAGACACTCGGTTATCCACTTTCCACCGAATTATAGAGGCATTAGGTGTTGGGTTGCGAAATTCAACGCGCGGTACCAGAGCGAAGAAATGAAAATAATAAATATTTTATTTCATCCAGTGGGAATCAAAGACACAACCTGTCGCGTGTACAATCACACGTGTGTGCTCCTGTTCCAAGATTGGCCTCAAATATATTAATAAATCTATAACATAAAAAAATATTAATCATCTTTATGATTATTAAATAATATATGGTTTTCTATTGTGAACATTAATTTAAACATAGAATTTTACTGAAAATATATAATAGAATTAATGTTTCAAGACATTTAATTGATGCGACAGCGCAGTTGGGATGAATCAGACTGAGAGCGATGGTTGCTCGATGTTATCTTTCTCGAGTGAATATTTATTTTTATAATAGATAAAGTCGTTCTTCGAAATAGATAGACGAAGTGTGACGTAGAATTTCGTCATCTAAAAAAAAAGTATTTTAATAAACGCAAAGTACGGAAGTTAAGTAGTTAGTAAGTACCAAAATGTTGATGATAGCATACTATCGGTAGCATGCACAGTATAATAAGAGATATTTAGATCTTTAAAATAAAGAAATAAAATTGGTCTATCTAATTTAAATATTTTTTCACGAAATAAATGTTAAAGTATAGGCATATATAAAAAAATACCATTACGTGTCATCACATTTTTTTAATGATATATTGGTATTATTATTTTCAGTTTCACGCTGTATCCCGCAAATAGCAGGGTAGGGAGAGGGCACCTAGTGTCAAGACACTGCGCTCCCAATTCAAAAAGACAAAAAGACAAGTTCAATTTTTATGACTACTCAATCAGTTTTCGTTATCTTGACACAATATGACATTATTATACGCAAGTACCCAGGATGTTGATAAAATATTCATTCATAAATTTACAAACTACCGCAATTGTTAATTCTATAAATAAAATCTACGGAAGGAACATCTTTAATGAATCATTACGTTCGATTGTAAAATTATATGTTTTTATACTATTTACGGTCCGTTCTGTCAACTGGTATGTAAGTTACCTGTCCATTTATATATATTTGTATACACATTATATCAAACTTCCTACTGTTATGATCTATTTTTACTTATGTGCCATTTCCTTGTTTTTCCAAATTTTAATTTTGGTCTATTAGGGTCCTTCGTCAGATGTTCCATCTTAAATTTTCATATGTCAATGATAAATACTTATCACGCAGAACAACTTTTGTTAAGGCTTTTCATTATTTGTTATACTTTAATTTGACTACTACGGACTATGGCTCTACGTCAGATAGTCTTCAATATCAATTATAATTTAGAACTTGATTTAGATTTAGAACAAAAATACTTAACCTAATTCGTTAACTAATTTCAAAAAAATGTTCATATTCATGTACAAAGTTACAAACAAAAATAAAAAAATCCTAGTTTTATTACTATTTTATGATGATCTGCATGATTATTTTGTAATAATATTTTGTTTACATTTCTTTTTAGTCCTGTACTGTAAAATATAATATGTTAATGAATTTTCTACATGTGTTTGATGATTATATAAACGAAATTATAAAATTTACTTAAAAAAAACCGGTTAAGTGTAAATCGGACTCTTCCTCCGAGGGTTCCGTGCCAATTTCATGATTGTAGGTCAACGACAAGCACAATTTCAAAATTTAATTTCGTATGAACTACAAATCTAAGTTTGTTGTTTTTTTTCTGTGATTTTTAAAACATACTTATAAATTTCCATGTTTTGCCTTATTTTTATTTGTAATGTAAATCCCCACTTCTTGTGATATTGTAGATCCACGGTAAATACCCGATTATGGGACAAATTTGATATAAAATATAGCAAAAAAATCTCGTATCTTTTAACAGCGTTGACTTAGAAGCTTAATTGTTTGTGTGGTCTTTTCATATTAATCTTAGGTTGATATCTCGCAATCGTGAGATAGTTGGTCTTGACGGACAGACATTCACGCAGAGAGACGGACAACAATGTGATCCTATACTAGGTTATAAAAATTTCAACGTAGCGAGATTTGAACCCGCGCCTCTTGGAAGCCGTCCAAGCGCTCTGACCAACTAAGCCATACGTTTTCATCAGGCTACGTCGAAATTTTTATATGCTTATTACAGTTTATTTGTGTTGCAAGCATCTAGCTAGGGATGCTTTTATATATTTTTAAAAAACGTATTTTTCTTTCCTAAGTGTTGAATAACACTTTACAAATGAAAAAATAGATAACATAATAGCTTACTTTGGTATAAGCTATAGAGTGAGTTGCTTAAAAAAATAATTTGTTAGGCTTTAGATTATAATAGTTTCTATAACAATTAACAAAACTCAATTTATAATTATATTTCGGGAGAGCCAACATCTCTTTATTTATTCTAGGTATAAATATAAAATTAAATTAAATTAAAACTATAATAATTCACTTCATAGTTTCCCTTGTTTGTACTAACAATTTGTACTATTATTTTAGGTTTTACGTTGTCGTATGTCGAGAATCGAGATGCTAGTAAATAAACAGTTATAAACAATAAACAACTGAGATATCGTAGATTTTTTTACAAAAATAAAATATTTTACTATCAATTTACTATGAGATATCTAAATATTTTGTCTTGCGCTACATGTAAAAGTAGATATAGGTTCAAATAAACAAAACAACTTCAGTATTAAATATTTATAGAGTCAAACAAGGAAATATTGCCTACGTAGCTATATGAATATAAAACAAAACGTGACCGTGCTTTTGGCTATAGTTCTGTTTACCCCGCAGCGACTCGTCTGCGTCCGGGGAGCGGACCCACCAATTGCTTTGGTGTAGGTGCCCCATGGCTTTTGAAATAATGCCGGGATATTTTATTTTCGTTTTTCTAATTTCAAATACATATTTTTTGTCAGTATTAACTGTACCTTATATCTATATACATTGATAATGACTTTTATTTTTATTTTTCATAGATGGCTTTTTATCTAATTAAGATTGATTGTTATCAATTGATATTATTCATTATAGTAAATCTTTATAAAATTCATTCTTTCTATGGTCTTAATTTCAATATATAAGTAAAAAAAAAATTTGATTGGAAAGTAAATATTAAATATCAATAATGTAATTAATGTATATGTCCGATGAATTTAGAATTATGGTGTAACTAGTCTTCATCAACAATATACGCGTACATTCTACTCTCCCCTACATTTGAAGCTTTTTGTAGTAATAAGCTGCGCTGGACTGTCTAAAATATGTATGGGTCGTTTAAAGCGGACACTTACCCTGCGTATAAATCCAACCAAAATAAATCCAATTTACAACCAGTAAAAGCACAGATCATCGCACCATTAAAGTTCCCACTGACACTCGTTATTCACACTTTTCTCAAATTGAACACAGTTAAAAAGGTCACTGAACACATCGATGTCACAACTCACAAGTATCGTAGCGTTGTATCTGTTGATCGAGCAACCGGTTCCTAGGCTGAAGTGTAACGTGCAGACACACTGTGCTGTGTTTACAGTCTCTGCGTCTCTACGTCTCTACGGCCAAACGTACGCCCGCGATGCACTCGGCAACGGCACTGGCGGGCCGCGGCTACGTCCGCGCGCGGGGAGGGGGGCTCTACTACACGAACTCGCCCGACAAGTTTCTCTATCTCTCTTACAACATGCGCGTGCGTCGTTGCCACGTTTACCTCTCTAAAAAGCGTTGCCAGTTTTACCATAGTTTTTGTTTTGTGTTCTCGCTTCTAAATGAGGGGCCATAAAGTAGAAACGTACTTCGTCCGATAATTTAGAGGGTAATGATAGAGTTAGGAAAATCTGAAGTGACTGTAAGTTATATTGATTAAATAAAGCAGATACGGCCAAGTAGTTACCACTTTTGTCATATGACTGTAATATTTGTCGTCGTTGTACATAACTAAATATAAGTAAAGGACATTTTTGGTGTCAATTAAGTAATATTATATTATATTATACTTACTTAGCTAAATTTAATACATTTATGACATACAAAATAATTTTAGAACATGAAGCAACAAAATTAAATTCATATTTCTGTAGTTCGAAACGTAAAGATGGAAATCACTGTCACGATCTCAAACTTATTAGGGGACGCGTCAGGTGCTACCACATGGGCTTATACCTGCGCCATTATTATATGAACCTTTGTCAGATTACGAAGACGACTCCACGACGCCAGATGTTTTAGGAAAGTACGATAAAAAAAATTGCAATTCCTTGCATCTGCCAAGTTTAAAAGCTATTTGAATAATATCAATCAGTTCATTTAAATATAATTGAAGCAATGCTTACCACTAAAAATCTGTGTTAGTACATAGAATAAAATTTTATATAACATATTTTTAGGTAAACAGCTAAAGAGCACATTATAAAGTTATATAAGATTCTTTCTACTTACAAACGTTCATGTCTTTGAACTGATTTTGTCATATAATTTGAGACATCATTAAAATGAAACGTAAAAACAGTAATATTGAAACTGATAAATTATTGAGAGAAACTAGATGGGCAGGAGAGCATAGCTTGTCTGATATGATTAACAACGATGCTCATGCGACATTCGTGCTGGAGGCTAGTAATAAAATAACACGATTATTTTTTAAAGTTTGTGGCCGTCTAGTCTAATGACTTAAATTTTATAATGCGGTCGAAGGCACAGTGTAATTAGGCGTTTAGAATCTTCCGCGTGGAGTACAACTGTATAAATGTTATATTATTATCTTATATGTAGAGCTTTTTGTGCTATGTATTAATTTTAATGTAAGAAATGTTGACAGCGACCATGAAAGAGTGCAATTTATTAATTTTATTGTAAGACGGAAATGTTGACAGCGATTATGAAAGAGTGCAAAGGCTAAATTTAAAATGTGTACTTTGTCAAATTGGTATTAGATAGACAGAGATAGCAGGATAGATAATTGAAAAAAGATGACTGATAAATTATCAGGTCTTTCACCAATATATTTTGTTTAGTTATTTTGTTTTACTAATTTATGAAGAGGTACCTACAATATTTTATTTAATATAACCTTATATAAACACAGTCGGTAAACGTCTGGAGCAAATACGTTTCATTAGGTATCATTGATGTCTCGAAATAAGATAAATCGCAGCGTTGGGTGTAGTCAACCAACACGTCGTATCTGAAAATAGGCAGAAAGAAAAGTAGAATATCCACTTATAGCCTACTGTTTACACATTACGAATACAGTCTGATGCCATTTTGAGTGTACGCATAATAGCTGTATATTGATATATTCGTATTTTTATTATGCAAATGTTATTTATTTTTTGCTTTAACCTCGTGTTGGTGTCTTAAACACTCCGTTCCCATTATGACACTTCCGTTCAGCATTTTCCGCTGAATTCTAGAGAATCGAACCCACAACCCATCGCATTTACAGTCGCACACTTGTGACCCTGTGCCATGATTGGCCTCGTTTTTTATTTTGTTTTGAATTTTATTCAACTTTAAAATAAATAAAATTGTGTAGAAATATACATTATTACAAATTATTATAGTTATAGAGTTTAGTTTACTTATTTTTTATATTAAAAAAAGACAAGAAAAAGACATCGACCAAGACATTTATGTGGCAAATAAACGAAAAAAAAAACAAAAAAAAACGCTTGACTTATTCATAATTATTAGGATGATGTTGTATATTCATATTACTTTGTAATCGATCGTGTTGATGTTCGTGGAGCTCCCACGATCACTTTAATGTTTATGTGAAAAATTATTTCATGTGCAATTAAATATATTTTTAATTTTGGTATAATACATATTGTGTTTGCAGTGTAACTATACAAACTTCTAATAATATACAAATTTTAATACCCTGGGTTATGTTATAAATAGCCTACGCTTTTCTTGATAAATGGACTATCCAATACAAAAATAATTTTGCTGGTGCAACCGAACAAATTATTCACTTTTATTACATACGAAGTGTGACTGTAAAATCGACTGGTTGTGGGTTCGATCCCCACTCGAGGAGATGAAATAAATATTACTTAAATTTATATTTCCATTTCTTCGCTCTGGTGTCGAGGCTAAGCGCGGCTTTGAGTTCTGCCACTCAACACGCAATACCTCCAGAATTCGGCAGAAAGTGGGGAACGGAGTGTCTTAACATTAGGTTCCCTCTGCCTACCCTGTTGTGTGCGGGATACAGCGTGAAGCTGA
>JAATLQ010010072.1:66664-108925 GCA_013421005.1 Heliconius erato x Heliconius himera
AAAAAAGGGCTTAATTACAATTGAATTTAAGTTATTTAACTTATCTCTTACTAATATTATAAAGTATTTATATATGGTATCGAATTACCATATTTTTTCTTATATCCCAATAGAACTTTAAAGTATCTGAAGATATCTGTGAGACGGAAGCTTTTATAACGATACCGCAAGACATTTCAGTCCGCCAACACAAGTTATATCTTTCTAAGACGGCACAGATAAGGAGTACAGCACCATTTGTCATTACCATTCCTCGTCCTGGGATCCGCGACTTTGCAAATTAAAAACGTTTTCTTGTATATTTTATGCTATAGTAGTATTTATAATTTTACTATAGTGAGCGCCTATTCTAAAATAGGTTTTCTTTAACATAAACTGTACATTTTTTTAGCTTCAAGCTTTATCTCGCACATAACAGGGTAAGCAGATGGAACACTGTGTTAAGACACTCCGTTCCCCATTTTCCGTGGCGGAATTCTTAATACATAATGAATTGTAGCATTTTTCAGTTGTAATTTTGAAAATGTCATAACAATATTATAAACTTAATCATAAGCTGTTTTTTTTGAAGACACAATATCAAACGCTGTGTAAAACGAAATATTATATATGCCACATTTTTTATTTACTTAAAAATATAAAACCGTTAATACGTGAGTTGTTTCTTTTATAATAAAAATACTACTTCTACTTAATTAAAAACATAAAATATATTAAGACATCAATGTAATTAACGTTCGTACGTTTTGTTCTTCATTATCTTAACAAAGGATAGCTGCTGGAAGAGTAAACATTATTAATATTGCAATAATGAAAATTAAGTGATTAGTTAATGAAGCAAATTATTTTGTTACAGTTACATTTTTAAACGTATGTAACGTAAATATAATTATATTTACTAAATTGTTGTGTCGGTGAATTCGGGAACAACTCATTACTTAACATTTTACTTGGCTCTGATTTCACATTTATGTTTTTATGAGATTACAGTTGAACTATTTTTTTTATTCCATAATGCCTCTCGTCGTAGTCACCATTGTGTTGCGGATCAAAACGTATTCATTACTAAAATCATCGAGCTCATCAGACTCTGGTTTTAATGACTCGTTACTACCTTTAAACTTATACTGGTCCCGTGTCCCTGGTCAATTATGACCCTTCCTCTTCTCCTCTTAGGTAAAAGTGAGATAGAGGGTGACTTTCAGATTTTTCGATACCGGCGTCGGCCTGATGCAAACACCATCTATTGCAAATAATATGAAGAGAAGACAAGGGAGTGCACTGCCCTTTTCGCGGAGTATATATCGCAGTATATTTATTGAAGGGTGTAAGCGGCGTCCATTAGTCTATGGGCACACAATGTGTTTTGGCTGATGCTTGTTTATAACATTCAATTTTAATTAATATCTCAGAAGAAATCATAGTTTTAAAATAACGCAAAGCGCATCTAAATCATGTTTTTGCGAGAGAGGTCGCTGGTTTTGCAAGGCAGTAGCAAAAATAATAACAATAACAAATATACAATAACGTAGATTACGTATTGTTAATACATAATATAGTGGATATAATAAACGTATGGTACAGTTGTAATGGGAATCCTGATCTAAATTGGGTTACAATGCTTCCGTTGCCAGCCAGTTACAGAAATATTCTTGACACTAGGTTCCCTCTGCCTACCTTGCATTGTGCGGAATACAGCGTTAAGCTGTTTTTTTTTAAATGTAAGTAATGAATAAAGAATATTAGACTATACTAATAATACCTATCAAATATTTTTAAACATTTTTAAAGTGTTATTCCACACTTAGGAAAGAAAAACACTTATTTAGAAAACATATAAAAATTTGAACGTAGCGGGACTCGAATCCGCGCCTCCTGTAAACTGACCAGGCGCTCTGACCACTAGGCCATATGTATTTTTTGAGAACGTGCCATACGTTCTCAAAAAATACGTATGGCCTAATGATCGGAGCGCCTGCCGTTCAAATTTTTATACGTTTTCTAAATAAGTAATATCTATAAAAAATTTGCAAAATACATATGAATAGATACTACGGAGGATCGCTTACCCTTGATCATATATTCTATTCAAGCTGCAGGCGGATGACCATAATATGACATTGATGTAGATTTAGGACCAGACCAAATGTAAATTCTGCGGGCCAAGGTACCTCGCCGGTGTTCACTATACATCCGTTCAATACTGTATTGTGTTCAAAGCGCTAATGGTCGAGTAATTGGCCCGAGGTCAGCCGCGGTCATACGCCTCACCTGGGTAGTCCACTCTTTCATCCCGCAACAGATTGATCTTGCGTCCCTTCATACATCGTATCTCAACCGTAACATTCAATTACACACGTAATTAAATCCCGACTCCGATTTCGTAATTGCTATATGCCTGTTTATTGGATACTTGATGCTGTTGCGACGAGTCATCAATGTTTAATGTACTATTACGTGTTATATACATCATTTACTTATCTGGAATGTGAATTATGTCATTTTACGATGTATTTGAGATAACATCACAGTTAACTTCGGTAAATTTAGTTATGCCTAGCTAAAACAGTATATATATATATATTAAATATACCCTTAATCACTTACTCATTACTATATTTGTATTAACATTGACAGAATAAAATTTATATAATTATTACAGAGAGATATTCGTTACAACAAGTTAAAATTATGGTGTTCGAGGTGGAAGAAAAGCCATTGTTACCGTAGGTTGTATTATTTCATTGTTAGGACCTTTTCACAGAGTCCACATGTATATATAATACATGCATATATACATACAGGAAAAGGATTGTTGTGGCGGTCACCCGAGTCCGTTGATTATTTGTAATGCTTGCATAAATAATGTAAATCTTAGTTTTTTTATCAGCTTCACGCTGTATCCCGCACACAGCAAGGATGGCAGAGGAACCTAGTGTTAGACACTCTGTTCCCTACTTTCTGCCAAATTCTGGAGGCATTGCCTGTTAAGTGGCAGAAATCAACGCCGCGCTTTGCCTCGACACCAGAGCGAAGAAAAGGAAATATAAATTTAAACAAATATTTCATCTACTAAAGTGGGGATCGAACCCACAACCAGTCGGTTTGTAAAAAAGTGTGACTGTACTTTTTGCCGCTGCGTCACGACTGGCCTCAGTAAATCTTAGTGTATACTTTTAAAGTTAAGAAGATATAATTAAACTAAGTTACCCATTTCACAGATATCTTGGACAATTCGTTTAGTACCAGGGTATTTGTATGAGCAAGTATTTTTAAAATAGTTGCTGATTCGTCCTTGTTGGCTGACACTCGCTAGCCGCAGGAAGTGGCTCGTTGTCTCGCAGTGACCCGTGCCAACCGATACAAAAACGTATATCAGATTCACCATGAAGTACAACACATCCTATTTAAAAGTGTTAAATTTTACATTTCATGTATGATTTTGGTTTTATATGTTTATTTTTGTGCAAATTAGGTCCTCTCGTTATGGGTTTCTTTTCTTCTGTTATGTATTTTTGGGAAAGCGAGGAATAGTTTCTAAAACAAGGTAACAAACAGATATAAGTGAAAGTGATGTTGTAATTGAGGTATAAGTATATATATAAGTATATTATTCTAGAAATAAAACATAATTTTCAAAGAATACTTGAAAACATATGTATTCGGTGCTTGTGGGTGAGGATATGCACGAGACGTGACAATTGGCGTTTTCATGACGTCAAGCTTTGCTGAATCTTCCCACGCGACGCGCGGCCCTCTTATCGTAACAATTAAATCTCTTTGACCCGCATTGACCGGAGTCTTGTCGCCTCTCTTACTTTTACTCTCTAAGTCTCTACGATATTAGAATAGACAACCAAGGCTATTTATGAACAATAACTTATTGTATTATAAACCTTCTCACTCTTATCTTATCGCAAAGCAATTATATTAAGTACATTAGTATAAAGTACTTCCTTAATTTTTTGTTAAAAAGATAAATATACATACTTACTATTAAGCGTTACTTCCTCTTTTTAATAATAACATACATAATCAATCTTATGAGAAAACATCACTTGAATGAATAGTGGCCGTGAGATCTAATACAACAAAAGATGCACAGAGGCCGCAAAATTCATTTTCTCATGAGCTCAACATATCCACATGAAATACTCGAATATTCTTGAGAATAGCTTTGTGTCAATTAAAATACAGTGCTGGGTGCCTAATAATCAGTTAAGACAAGGTGTAAGGACAATGGCCAAGTGTATTCCCACGTGGAAAATCACAATGGGCCAATCCGATATAGCCTGTGCAAAGATTTCGCACGATATCTATATATTATAGTATATTAAACTTTGTTCTGGTACAATTGTATGATATTTTACGGTCGCTGAAGGCAGGAACTTTTGCTTACATTGTTCCACTAGTACCTCACAAGCTAATTTTATAGTTAAACAGTTTCGTTTATTTTACAGACGCAGTAAACGCGAGCCGATGTGCGAGAGATGCTCGTTACGCGAACTTCTGTTAATTACTTTTAAGAAGCCATTGAATTATTTAAAAAAGGCATAGACCACCTAACTACTGTAAAAGTTAGCTTGGGAGTCTCGCTGTATCTAAGCGGTATATCTAGTATCACATCTAAATGTAGGTGTGTATGTACGTTTGAACACGCGCGTTAGACGTGATTGATCGCTTTTCGTAAGTTCCGTTGGTGGTTGAATAAACATTCTCGAGAAGATGGCTAAACACATTAGGTATGTGTTCCGTTTTCGCATTCCAGATTTTCTTCTAAAATTTAAACTCTAGTTTAGTTAATGTATACAGATTAAGAAGTTATTATTTGTAATTAACACGGTAATTCTATTAGCATTTCGTCAGCATGTAATTGAAAAGCGATGTAATTAGGATTTAGGATTACAGGAGTGCGTAATGCGAACGAAACTGAACTGGCTAATGCTTAAAATAGTTAAATTTTATAAAATAAAATTAATTACTCTAGAACTCGGCAGAAAGTGGCGAATTAGTGTCTTAACACTATGTTCCCTCTGCCTACCCTGCTGTGTGCGGGATACAGTGTGAAGCTTATTTGATTTTTTTTATATTACAAACTAACTATATTAAATAACAATTACACTTAAATGTATCTATACGAAAATTATGAATATAGTTTAAATATTTAATTAGTTACAAAAGGATATCCTGTGCTGCTGTGCTACAAGCGATGGGATCTTTTTGTATTTTGCGACGTTTTGCACAAGTACGAGCGTTTGTGTCGAGACTGCGTTCGGCGTGAAACAGCGGATGTACGTAATGAGATGCGTCACTTGAATTGCAGAAAACCTGCATGGCTAAATAAAATAGAAGACGTATACTTATTTAGATGTATGGCTGTGGTCAGAGCGCCTGATCGGTTTCCAGGAGGCGCGGGTTCGAGTCCTGCTACGTTCAAATTGTTATACGTTTTCTAAATAAGTATTTTTCTTTCCTAAGTGTCGATTAAGACTTTAAAAATGTTAAAAATAGAAGAAGCAATCCTTATTTCATATTTTATATATTTAATATTACTACATTGATTAAACGTAAATATTGGATTCAGTCGACTTAAATTACATTATATGTATACTTAATAGTCCTATATATTTTTATTTCAGCGAAAATAATTTCTTCTGTATGTATTTTCATTATTCTTCGACTATAAAAGGAGGGCTGTTATTAGAGGCTGCATAAAACAAACAATAGCAAAACTTGTTGTTTTCATGCTTTTGTATTCACAATTTTATATTTTACGAATAGTTAAGTCTTTACATTTGGTGTGAGGTCATTCATTGTTAGTACTTCTGCTAATAGGGTGTGCACATTATAAGTAATAAAAAAAGGTCATAATTTTCGCTATAAATTAAATATTTTTACTAAGAATGAAGAGGAAAAAAGAGGTTGTCGTGGCGCAGTGGCACGCGATGATTGTGGGTTTGATTTCCACTCGGAGGAATGAATTATTATTTAATAATATTTTCATGTCTTCGCTCCGGTAACAAGGCAAGGCGCGACGTTAAGTTCCGCCACACACTGCCTCGAAAATTCGGCGGAAAGTGGGACGTAGAGTTTTTTTACACTAGGTGTCCTCTGCTTACCTTGCCTTATACGGGATGCAGAAAATAAAAAGAATGATAAATATTAAAAAAAAACATTATTTAAATATTGATCAAATTATAATAGATTTTTTAGCATTGGTTTTAAGGTTTTTTTATTAGACATTTAATTTATGGGCATGAATTACATTACATTGTCCAACGCAGACGAGCGAAATTTAAAACCAGTATGTGTTAATTTAAACATCCGGTATATAGGAAGCGCCAATAGTGCTAGTTAACTTGTTTACATTTACTTCTACATTTTAGTATTTTTGCTGAAATAAATATATATAAGAGTAGCAAATATATGTATTTTAGGCCGTCGTGGCGGGGGGACTGTTGTGGGTTCAATTCCTACTAAGAAGAGAGATTTTACACACACAACACTCAAGTCCTCGAAAATTCGGTGGAAAGTGGGGAACTACATACTTACTTAGGAATACTGCAAAAATATATTGGTTACGTTGATATTTATTCTAAAAAACATCATTTAAATCCTGAACAGCAAACTTAATAACGGCTCACGCATCAAAATCTTACGTGTTACGACTACAATATTAATATTATATAGCGCGGCGTACATACATATATTTAGCCTCAATTATTTGATTGACTATCGCGCCTTTCCTGTGGGCCCTATGAGGCCCTCGTGTCGCCGCCATTGATTGTCTTCAGAGTGTGTCAATGAAATTGTCTCTAAGTGGACCTTGAGGAGCTGTCCTGAGAACGTTGTGTATCTAGTCACTACACTCGTGCCTTGCATCTGTTATTTATGAAGTCTATATTAAATCCTCCATATTTTAACTTAGCTACTAACTAATTAACTAAATGTTTCACATTATATAAATACCATATCAATTGAAATCGTCGGAATCGAACCCACAATCTGTAGCGTTTACAGTCACACGCTTGTGTCCCTGCACCACAACTGGCCTCACCTACATAGATATTATCAAAATTAAATATGCAATGACGTAAGCTTACAGACATTTTTGAAAATTCTTATTATTTTGTTAAACGAAGAATTATTTCATCTGATCATGATAAGTATAATCTTGTATGTATTTCTTAAACATTGGTTGGTGTAGCTACATATATTTATAAGCTTATTTGTTTAATAAAAGAAAAATTCGTTTGGAAGACTTTACATCAAATCTATAGTTGATGAATTGTATTAGAAATGAAATTTGTAGCCGAGACATATAAATTAAATAAATCAGCTTCCCGCTGTATCAAGCACACAGCAGGGTTAAGACACTCCGTTCCCCACTTTCTTCCGAATTATGGAGGCATTGCGTGTTGAGTAGCAGAACTCAACGCCGCGCTTAACCTCGACACCAGAGCGAAATATAAATTTAAGTAAATATTCCATCTCTTCGAGTGGGGATCGAACCCACAACCAGTCGGTTTTACAGTCACAACCCGTGCCGCTGCGCCACGACTGGCTTCAAGACATATAGATTATAGATTGTTATTTATCATTTACGTTGCGACAGTTTGTTTCTATTGAAATTGAAAATGTTTTATATTGAGTAACTGAATCTTTTATTGAAAGAACGTATAAGATTTCATTAACTGTGATTGTTTAATTGGACGAAGTAAAACAACGTCATACTGCTCTAAACTACATACATATATATACATACATACATATGTATGTATGTAGTTGCACAAACACATTGTATTTCGATATTTTCTTTGAGTATTACGGCTGGTGCGGCTAGTCGAAGCTCTGTTTCGTTTATGCGTCTGCTTTCCGGGATAGAAATAGCCTACAATGGACGGCATCCGTTATTAAGCTGCAAGTAATTTTATCACTCCAGAACTCGGCAGAAAGTGGGGAAAGGAGTGTCTTAACACTAGATTCCCTCTGCCTACCCTGCTGAGTACACGAAACAGCGTAAAGCTGATTTGATTTTTTTTTATATTACAAAATAACTATATTAAATAACAATTACACTTAAATGTATCTATAGGAAAATTATGAATATAGTTTAAATATTTAATTAGTTACAAAAGGATATCCTGTGCTGCTGTCCTACAAGCGATGGGATCTTTTTGTATTTTGCGACGTTTTGCACAAGTACGAGCGTTTGTGTCGAGACTGCGTTCGGCGTGAAACAGCGGATGTACGTAATGAGATGCGTCACTTGAATTGCAGAAAACCTGCATGGTTAAATAAAATAGAAGACGTATACTTATTTAGATGTATGGCTGTGGTTGGAGCGCCTGGTCGGTTTCCAGGAGGCGCGGGTTCGAGTCCTACGTTCAAATTTTTATATTATACGGTTTCTAAATTAGTATTTTTCTTTCCTAAGTGTCGATTAACACTTTAAAAATGTTAAAAATAGAAGAAGTATTCCTTATTTCATATTTTATATATTTAATATTACCACATTGATTAAACGTAAATATTGGATTCAGTCGACTTAAATTACATTATATGTATACTTAATAGTCCTATATATTTTTATTTCAGCGAAAATAATTTCTTCTGTATGTATTTTCATTATTCTTCGACTATAAAAGGAGGGCTGTTATTAGAGGCTGCATAAAACAAACAATAGCAAAACTTGTTGTTTTCATGCTTTTGTATTCACAATTTCATATTTTACGAATAGTTAAGTCTTTACATTTGGTGTGAGGTCATTCATTGTTGGTACTTCTGCTAATAGGGTGTGCACATTATAAGTAATAAAAAAAGGTCATAATTTTCGCTATAAATTAAATATTTTTTACTAAGAATGAAGAGGAAAAAAAGAGGTTGTCGTGGTGCAGTGGCACGCGATGATTGTGGGTTTGATTTCCATTTAATAATATTTTCATGTCTTCGCTCCGGTAACAAGGCAAGGCGCGGCGTTAAGTTCCGTCACTCAACACACTGCCTCGAAAATTCGGCGGAAAGTGGGGAACGAAGTTTTTTAATGGAGTTTACCCTGCCTTATACGGGATGCAGAAAATAAAAAGAATAATAAATATTAAAAAAAAACATTATTTAAATATTGATCAAATTATAATAGATTTTCTAGCATTGGTTTTAAAGTTTTCTTTATTAAGCATATATACATTTAATTTATGGGCGAAAATTACATTACATTGTCCAACGCAGACGAGCGGGCGAAATTTAAAACCAGTATGTGTTAATTTAAACATCCGGTATATAGGAAGCGCCAATAGTGCTAGTTAACTTGTTTACATTTACTTCAACATTTTAGTATTTTTGCTGAAATAAATATATATAAGAGTAGCAAATATATGTATTTTAGGCCGTCGTGGCGGGGGAAAACAAGCGTGTGACTGTAACGCGACTGTTGTGGGTTCAATTCCTACTAAGAAATTTTGAAACTAAGAAGATTTTTTTTATGAATAGGTCTTTTCATGTCTTCGCTGTGGTTCTAGCAATCAACACTCAAGTCCTCGAAAATTCGGTGGAAAATGGGGAACTACATACTTACTTACGAATACTGAAAAAATATCTTCATTACGTTGATATTTATTCTAAAAACATAATTTAAAATCCTGAATATCAAACTGAATAACGGCTCACGCATCAAAATCTTACGTGTTACGACTACAATATTAATATTATATAGCGCGGCGTACATACATATATTTAGCCTCAATTATTTGATTGACTACCGCGCCTTTCCTGTGGGCCCTATGAGGCCCTCGTGTCGCCGCCATTGATTGTCTTCAGAGTGTGTCAATGATATTGTATCTAAGTGGACCTTGAGTATCTGTCCTGAGAACGTTGTGTATCTAGCCACTACACTCGTGCCTTGCATCAGTTATTTATGAACTCTCTATTAAATCCTCCATATTTAAAGTATTTTTGGCATTAAATAAATGCCATACCAACTGAAATCGTCGGAATCGAACCCACAATCTGTCACGTTTACAGTCACACGCTTGTGTCCCTGCACCACAACTGGCCTCACCTACATAGATATTATCAAAATTAAATATGCAATGACATAAGCTTACAGACATTTTTGAAAACTCTCATTATTTTATTAAACAAACTATTTCATCTGATCATGATAAGTATAATCTTGTATTTCTTAAACATTGGTTGGTGTAGCTACATATATTTATAAGCTTATTTGTTTAATAAAAGAAAAGTTCGTTTGGAAGACTTTACATCAAATCTATAGTTGATGAATTGTATTAGAAATGAAATTTGTAGCCGAGACATATAAATCAAATAAATCAGCTTCACGCTGTATCCCGCACACAGCAGGGTAGGCAGAGGGGTTAAGACACTCCGTTCTCCACTTTCTTCCGAATTCTGGAGGCATTGCGTGTTGAGTAGCAGAACTCAACGCCGCGCTTAACCTCGACACTAGTGTCGAGGTTAAGCGCGGCGGCGAAATATAAATTTAAGTAAATATTTCATCTCCTCGAGTGGGGATCGAACCCACAACCAGTCGGTTTTACAGTCACACCCCGTGCCTCTGACTGGCCTCAAGACATATAGATTGTTATTTATCATTTACGTTGCGACAGTTTGTTTCTATTGAAATTGAAAATGTTTTATATTGAGTAACTGAATCTTTTATTGAAAGAACGTATAAGATTTCACTAACTGCGATTGTTTAATTGGACGAAGTAAAACAACGTCATACTGCTCTAAACTACATACATATATATACATACATACATATGTATGTATGTAGTTGCACAAACACATTGTATTTCGATATTTTCTTTGAGTATTACGGCTGGTGCGGCTAGTCGAAGCTCTGTTTCGTTTATGCATCTGCTTTCCGGGATGGAAATAGCCTACAATGGACGGCATCCGTTATTAAGCTGCAAGTAATTTTAGTTAGTGTAACCACCGAAAATATACGTCTACTAATGCCAATGCAAACTACTATGCTAAGCTAATTTAGTATGTGTTTTAACAGATCTTTTCAAGAAATAGTAACAAAAAATATATATTTAATCCTTCCTAGTTCATTTTATATTGAAAAACCAAAGGTTCTCTCGGGATTAGAGAAAAAAGATAGCTATACCAAATCACGTAATGTAATCAGTGAAGTGGCAGGCAACAACTAACAATTAAATACATTAGTAATTTAATGTGGTTTTTTTTTTCAGCTTCGCGCTGTAACCCGCACACAGCAGGGTAGGCAGAGGGAACCTAGTGTTAAGGCACTTCGTTCTTCACTGTCCGCCAATTTCTAGATTGCGCATTGCGTGTTGAGTGGCGGAATTCAATAAATATTTCATCTCCTCGAGGGATCGAACCCACAACCAGTCGATTTACAGGCACACTTTATGCCCTTGCGCCATGACTGTCCTCAAAAATAATTTAATAGAGTCTTTTTCAGAAATATTTCTATTTTACTAACTACATTTATTAATTTAATATCCTCATTGCAATTTAAAACAATGTACTTTACCTATATTTTCGTATTCTATATTTATTGGGGATATTTCTGTAAAAAGATAATCGAGACGAAAATACGAACCGGGATTTACAAGTGACGCATTGAGTCGAAGATGGCTGACTGCCGTCGGATGTGGCGACCGGTTCTAAGCATTCCTATAAATCTTCCAACGCTCTATCCCTATGAGTTTCTTGACCTTATAATAGTACTTTTCTTTATAAAAATGAAATATATTGGAACGAAATAAATTTTGATTTAATATGGGCGTAAATAATCGATTTTGTAACGAATAAAATTAATTTACTAGTATTTTTGAATGTTCCATTCGTAGTAAGAATGTGGTAAAGCATAGCTTATAATAAAAAATGTTAATGATCGCTGTCAATACATAGAGGATAGACTCATCCGAGAAAAAAAATTATAGGCGACAAAAATTTTGTATATTACAGAACCCAAAACATAGACTTTCCAAATTTTTGTCTATTTGCTTATGAACGTCAATAAAAAGATATAGTACTTTAAATTGATATAGTATTTTATGAACTTGAAATATTTATGTATCGATTGAAATAAAACATATTATTGTCCCACGGAGTCGAAGTGGTGGGCACATCAAACAGTTAATATGTATGTACTTATATTGATATTAATATTTAGCACAAATATATTTTGTTGTTATTAATTGTTTGTTGTCAATAAATTTAGAAATATTATTACATATATATATTTAGAATTAATTTATAAGCCGAGTAATAAAAAACAACACACACGTATCAAAATAATGAGACACAGTCTAAAGGTTTCTTATTAAAGGTGCAATACACCCGGCTCGACTTGACTTTCAAAGGCACGTGTGTTGATCGATCTATCAACGTTGCGTGACCTATCAACCGCCTTTGTTCCCAGCCGTGATATTTATAATTATTCAGAAAACGATCAGATGTAAAGCATTTGTTTCAAATGGATGTACTTTCCATGCGATGCAGCTATTATATTGTTCAAAGGTCCGCCTGCAGCTGTGCTCGCGGCATCCTCAGGTAAGTGACAGCTAGATAAGCCGTACGTACTAGTACATTGAAATAACTAACTATTTGCCATAATATGTGGACTATATTGAAAGATTATTGATATGCATTTAGTCAGTTCTATGAATCTCATAGGTTATATATATTTTAAAAAACTACGTAAGAATTGCATACAATTTTCTTGGTAAACACGAACTTGTAATTTTTTACTGTCATTTGTCGAATCCTAAAATTACTCGACGCGATCCCACGGCTAACATATTAGGATTTAAATTTTCGCATCGCATGAAACACGAGAACCATATTTCAATCACTTAACAAGCCTCGCTTTGTATGCGGTTAAATAGAATTTAATGCACTTTTAATGTTTGCTATGAGGCGGTAAACTTATTAGTCGCGCAATATAGTATGTAGCCATAGACAAATCGCTACACGTACAGACGGACAGACAGTAGTACAATGGTCTTGCTAGATGACTGGTAAAATTTTGTGTTGCTATAAAACTCTTATGTGGGTCACGTCGGTTATAGCATGTACCTAATTTGTTTTTGTTCTAAGTATGTCATTGTTAACATCTACGTAGATACGTGCGACACCAATGTATGTTAAAATTATCCTGTTCATACACCGGCGCGCATCAAATGTAGCGAAATTCTATTAATAAACAAGAATTATTGTTATTGCTTTATTATTTTAATATATTGTCTATATTTTGTAAGAATTGATTTTTGATACAACACTAAAACGCAAAATGTATCGATAGCACGCAAAGTTATTTCACAATCACAACGAGGCAAAAATAATTCGGAATATGATCACGTTGTTGTTGAATGAGTGTGTCGGAAGCTTTACTTCGAGTGGCACAAATTGTTGATTACAAAAGAGCAGCAATTGAGACGTCAGGGAGCAGGAAACGTTCAGATTGAAACTTATGTCTGCGCTGCTTAGCGATCGCTCCTTATGACTGTTTAAGATTCGATATGATAATTGTTTCCTTTGTGGTTTTTTTAATAATTCAAAAACACAGATAATCGTAATCACACTGACCTAGTGTTTACTAAACAAACAATTTAAACTTAATTAAAAATAAAATAAATCAAATATGATTTATTTGATTTATTTTATTTTTAATTAAGTTTAAATTGTTTGTTTAGTAAATTGCTTCACGCTGTATCCCGCACACAGCAGAGTAGGCAGAGGGAACCTCGTGTTAAGACATTCCGTTCCCCACTTTCTGCCGAATTCTGGAGGCATTGCGTGTTGAGTGGCAAAGCTCACCGCCGCGCTTTGCCTCGACACCAGAGCGAAGAAATGGAAATAAAATTTTAGTAAATATTTCATCTCCTTGAGTGGGGTCGAACCCACAACCATTCGGTTTATAGTCACACTTTGTGCCGCTGCGCCAAGACTGGCCTCGTCTCTTTAAACTTAATTAATTGTACTAAATATGTAAAAAAATCAGAGGCAAAACCTTTTAAGCTTTTAAATATTATATACTGTAGACTGTAAGGCTGTTTCGATCAAATTTGCGTATATCTTCCTATAGAAAAATATCATCTATTTAAATTATTATTTCAAATTGAAGACATACATCATTGACATTTAAATTGAAAACTTATACTAACAGACTAAGCCACAGAAACAATGTTGTGTTTGGGAGAAAGTTACAGAGCACATAACAATCCCTTCCGGTGCGCCTATTGTTTGCAAATGATTCATAACTGTTATATGTTATATGATAATGGCTGTGTCGTAGTAGCTTGTTACAATTTAAATAGTATGTATATGTGTGTGTGTTTTTTGTTCTATAGTGTCTTTAATTATTATATAAAGAGAGATTAAACGCCATTATTATCGTCTCTTTCTATTTTAAAATCTGTGGGAAAATTTTAGTGAATATCATTTGGTAAAAATGCTTATGCTATATGTTTTTTACATTCATTCATTCATTCATCAAGATACTTGCGCTTTACCGCACACAAACAAATTGTGCGGTAAGGCACATCCCTACTTGAATGAAGTGCAATGATAACGTCATAATTTTAAAATTCTTTGCTGTTTATTTTTTTACGATACGACTATGTAGTAAGCATTTAATAGTGCTAATATATTTTGTTATGTTAATAAATTAAACACCTTATTTAAGTAAAATTTTTAAAAAGAGTAAATACTTATTACCATATTGATATGTAACAAACGTGTTTCTAGCGTCTCTATCGGCAAATAATTTAAAAAAAATATCTTAAAATTGGGTCGAAGTGGATCGACAATTTCATGATGTAACGTAAGAAATTGTTAATTCTACGATAATGATCAGGACATTCACGTAGCAAAAACTATTCAACATGATAGTCATTACTTATTTAGAAAACGTATAAAAATTTGAACGTAGCGGGACTCGAAACTAAGCATACGTTCATGCTTAGTGGTTAAAGCACCTGATCGGTTTCCAGGAGGCGCGGGTTCGAGCGCCTGAATAAATATTTTTCTTTCCTACGTGTGGATTAACACTTTAAAAAAAATGTTAAAAATGATAGTCTTTTTTGTCAATACACTTCTTGACCTGATGTGGAATTATAAGATCAGTAACAGTTACGGATTAATAACAATCAATGACAACTGATAATAAATAAAAATATTAGTAATTATAAATATACTTAAATCTTATTGGCCAACTTGGGAAAAGTTTAGTAAATATTTGCATTAATCTGTGCACAAAATTTGCATCGTGCTAGAGGGCGATGAGTTCGATGAGGCGTGATGTATTGGTGATGCGGTGAAAGCGGGCGGAGTTCACGAGTCACGACCGCCTAACCACCGCATAACATATTTACGTACGTAGGACTAGAAACTTTTAGTTTCGCATGAAAAACAAAAATAAAAAAGTGAATTTTGTGTTTTGTATTAGATACATTAAAATAAGATTTATGAAATTGAAATTATTGGCAATTGTAGCGAAGTTGGGTTCGGTTTCCACTCTGAAAACAAAAAAAACGGTGTTGTGTTACGTTACCCTGTATGCGTCTTACTTTTTTGGGACTGTATGGAGGGCCGTTCTCTTTGCCTAGTAAAAGCGTGAAGGAAATCCAAAAATATAATAAAACTAAATTTCATTAATTATTAGTGTATTAATAATCATATAATAAGATTTTTTTGAAGTTTTATGAAGGTCAGAAGGTCATAATTTTGTATAGACTAACACAATGCGTGGGACAGCTATATGGAATCGGTAGTTGTAGCTTACTAAATAACACTGAGTGACAGACGCCTACTGTCTCAGAAGTTCAAATGTGATGAAAGTAGGTTAGATATGTATTTGTATGTACATAAAATACAAATACATATACCTGTTCTAATTTAACATGCTTATATATAATGAGGATATCAATATGTAGTCAAAATAGATATAATTATAAAACGATAATTATTAGAAAATAAGACTGCATATTCATTTATCTACACAAATGTTATTATTTTGAGGCCAGTCGTGGCGCAGCGGCACGAAGTGTAAAACCGACTGGTTATGGGTTCGATCCCATTTGAGGAGATGAAATATTTACTTAAATTTATGTTTCTATTTCTTCACTCTGGTGTCAAGGTTAAGCGCGGCGTTGAGTTCTGCCACTCAACACGCAATGCCTCCAGAATTCGGCAGAAAGTAGGGAACGGAGTGTCTTAACACTTGGTTCCCTCTGCTTACCCTGCTGTGTGCGGGATACAGTGTGAAGCTGATTTGATTTTATTGTAACAACATAACGAATAATCTTCATCAAAACTGACCTTAAGCACAAACAATATTAAAATCTATTTCTGTCACCATATAAAACTAATACAGTATCATTTACTACTTTAGTACTATTTTCCATCTTAAATTATCGTCCAGTACGGTACCTATGGATAATGTTAAAGCTCACAGTATTTAATTAGCGAGATGCAATGAGGCACAAATTGGCCGACGCAGTCGCCGGCCCCAGCCGCGGCCCGCCCGAATCTCATTAACTGAGCAGATTGATAGCCCCTGGAAAATGCTTCAAATTATTTCACGCTACATTGATATTGAATATTTACCGCGTCAGCTATATAAAACTAGTTAATGTTCATATAAAATATTCTTGATTACTTACGGGCGAAAGCATGTAGATTATAAGTCACAAAACGTTTTACATATTAAAGGTGTGTGCTAAGAAGCTGCTTTTTACATTTTAAATAGTACATTTTTTTGCAAAACTGAAATATGTCGCTTTATTTTAAGTTTAACTGAATATATATATATATATATATATATATATATATATATATATGAATAAACAAATTATAGTAGTAAAACCGAGTCACAAAATGTGACTGTAAAATCGACCAGTTGTGGGTACGGGTTGAGGAAATGAAATGTTTATTTACATTTATATTTTTATTTCTTCGCTCTGCCTCTGTCGAGGCAAAGTGCGTCGTTGAGTTCCGCCACTCAACACGCAATGCCTACAGAACTTGGCGGAAAGTGGGGAACGGAGTGTTTTAACACTAGGTTCCATGCTGTGTGCGGGATACAGCGTGAAGCTGATTTTGATATTTTTTTAGAATATAGAGGTATCTAATAACGCGATTACCGAAAGGTATTCTAGTCAATGAAATTTAACCCTCTTATTTTAAAGGTCTTCTATTCAATTTAAATAAATCCTGTACTTTTAAAATCTGTGTCATTTAAATTGAAGCATCCCAGAAACGAAGATTCCTTGATATATATCAATCACATCACATATCAGTGTGGAATTCATAGTTGTTACATGTGTGAAGACGCCGGTTTACAATACCCCGCCCTAAATGTCGGCCCTTGGAACGTATCCGTATACAATTTAAATAGGCAACGATTGCGTAACACAATCGAGCATCGACCCTTGTACAAGGAGGCCCATTTGATCACTTATGCATCAGGCGAGATGCGATGTTTCATAATCTTGTTCGCTTCGTAAGAGTATAGCGATGTTTCTGTAACAAGTAGGTACCTATACAAATATGCCTACTAATATTAGAATATAAGATTAACTTGCTTTTCTTTTAAGCTTATTTTTAGAATGTCAAAAACCTACGTCTAAAGATACATTAAAGATACAAATTGGCAATTTATTTTAAACAATGTAGTTTTTTATTGCATGTAAGAATATTATTAAAAAAGACGAATACATTATAAAAAAAAAAAAATTTTTGGTCTTTTTGTAATTGGTTAATAATAAATGACCACAAAATGAAATTATCAATTCTAACTATTTACGTATTTTCGATAGTGTAATAGTTTTAATAAGAAAATTGATGAAATATGAAGATTATACTTTCCAAAACGTAAACCAGTTTGAGGAAGCGAATGTTAAAGCAATATAATATTAAATAATTATCAAACTTATAATAAAGTATAATTCGATATTTAAGCAATAACTAGAGCATTAACTTTTAATTGAACTACTTTTTATGAACAACTATAAGAATTAATGAGACACTTATAATTTCACAGTCACTGAGAATCATTGGATTTTTTTCTAAACATATTTTTTTTCTGTATTAGCTGGATATAAGTGTTGAGTTTCATAATCATAACATGTGATCAAAGAAATCATAGATTTTTATTTTGATATCGAGATGTCATTTAAAATACCTATTAAACATATTCACGTTACAATTTTAACTAAATTTACTCTGTTATATATAAGTTTCCGAGAAATAAACAACAAAGCGTATTGAAATATCGAAAGAACACAATAGTGTAGGTTATATTTCTTTTCCGAACAATCTCAAGAGGAAAAAATAAGGATTTTTAGTAGATACATGTCGTCTTCAAGCACGTACAGGGCAAATGGATTCCATATTTTCAAGGGACTCGTGAGTTCGGCTGGCCATCGTATTCCTTATTTAATGACATTCTAAGGAAGTCGTTTATCATTTTGTTGCGCAGGATTTGTAGTCGAATTTTTCACACTTCATTACTTTTTGTGGATCAGGTTACTAAAATAGCCACATAGTCAATTTACTTATTATACACGCATTTCGCATAAGGCAGGTATATAAGTATAGAAGCAAGGAAGACAAATAATAATAATAAATAATAATATCAATCCTTTTTGATAGTAGGTATTTTACAATTCAGGCCCTATGAGTTTTTTTCTTCATTTTCATATAATTTGTCATAAAACGTCTAAAAATTGTGGCATGGCAAGCAAACCATCAATCAGGAAACGGATATAAAAGAAAATGTTCTTTTGTGTTCGTTCACTATTCTGTGGCAAACTATAGCAGATGACTGATTACTCTTTTTTACTTCCATTATTTAAGATTAAATTGTAAAAGTCAAACAGCGAAGTTGATTAAACAACGTTTTTGTAAATATACAGGGTATTCTATGAGGCCGTCATGGCGCAGTGGCACAGCATGGCACTGTAAGCGCGACGGTTCTGGGTTCCATTCTCAGTCGGGGAAATAATTATTATAATGTTTTTAATTGCTTGCTCTGGACAAGACACAATTCGTCGGGTTCAGGCGGAAATATCTCTAAACTCGGCGGAAAGTAGGTGACGGAGTGTTTTATCTCTAGATACCTTCCGCTGCCACAAGCGGGATACAGTGTGATGCTATAAAATAAAAAAAACCTTATGGTTCCGAGTCGCTATGAGTGTTTAGTGCACTATGAGCTCATATATAAGTAATTAGTCATCGTGACTTAGGTATGTATGTATGACTCTAACTAATTTTAACAGTAACGATTAAAAACGATACAATATTTAGAAATAATCCAATTCACGTTATATTAATACTACTATTTAATTCACAGTTATTTTATTTTGTTTTTATTTCATATGTAATGTTTCTAAATTAACAAAAAACTAAAAATACTAAAAAGATAACTTGTTTGCCACACACGCACAAATTACACAAGAATATTTTGTAAGGAATATGACATTACGACAGCGATTTAAAATCTTATAAATTATGTTTCTTGCTTTTTAAATGCTGATTTATTGATTGATTTTATAAAAGTTTACAAGTTAATATATTCAAGCCAAGTCAGTCGTGGCGCAGGGGCTGTGACTCTGTGTGGTTGTGAGTTCGGTTCCCACTCGAGGAAATTAAACGTTTAATTTTTAAAAAAAAATATATTTTCCGAGTTCCGTTGCTCAATACACAATGCCTCTAGAATTAGGGGGAAAATGGGCAACAGAGATTCTTAAGATTAGGTTCCATCTAATCACCCTACCGTGTGCGGGATACAGCGTGAATCTAAAAAATATATATATATCAAAAGTTGACATCGATAAGTTTACGTAACGTAAATGGTAAGCGGGTATGTGCCGCAGCTAACGAAATGTGATGAGAATAAATTTTAATAATTACGAAGCCTGTAACGGGTCTTAGTCCAATAATATTTTATTGTACGTTCATATTTGTTATTTATAAGTGGATGTTGTTCAGAGAATTGGCGTCTTCGAATACTGTTTATTTATGTGTCTTGTTTGAGTTGGGTCTGTGTCTATGTATGTCCATATCTTAAAATTTGTAAGTACCGTAACATATAACTTGAGGCCAGTCGTGGCGCAGCGGCACAATGTGTGACTGTAAAACCGACTGGTTGTGGGTTCGACCCCACTCGAGGAGATGAAATATTTACTTAAATTTATATTTCCATTTCTTCGCTTTGGTGTCGAGACAAAGCGCGGCGTTGAGTTCTGCCACTTAATACGCAATGCCTTCAGAATTCGGCAGAAAGTGGGAAACGGAGTGTCTTACACTAGGTTCCCTCTACCTACCCCGCTGTGAGCGGGATACAGCGTGAAACTGATGTAGCATATAACCTCTATATTTATCTAATTTTGTAAGGACAACACAAATATTTTATTTTATACAATTTTTTTAGTATAACTTATGTTATAATTATAATCATTAATGGCACTCATATATAAAACAGTCGTACGCGGCTTAAAAAACGATTCGTGAAATTAATGATGAGTTAAGCTAGATCACCGAGACAGGCATTCAGCTTTTCTAAAGACCATGTCATTAGTTATCCGTAAACGCGTCCGAACCCTCTCCCTCGCTAGGGTGACCCTTCACCAGTTAATATATAGTTCAATATTGTTCCCTAAGATGTATATAGCTATTTTCTTTCAACTGTATACACTAGATATAGACCGTAGGGTGTTAATTATGCAATACATTTATTTATCATACAACAAAAATATCTACGTATAAAACAGTAGGCATCGTGCGATAATATTATTGTAAATGGATGATCGGCTTAACTTTACTTTCCCACACGATCACGGAAACCATTACTCAACGTAGGATTTCTTTTTCACGGCATATCAGAAGCGTTGTGATCGGTGAAGTGGATAGTATTTATAAATAAAACGTTTTTTTTTTATTTTAGACTTAGTATAATTTAATAGTTACCTCGATTTCATATGTTTTAAATATTGACAAGCAAATAAAAACAAGACTTGATTCACATACATATTAGTGAAAGATTTCTAGTTTAAAACTGGTATTAGAACTGTATAATAAAAATAAAGCTGAAGATCCATTTCTTTTCATCTTTATAAACATTGAGTATGTGGCTAAAATGTGATGTAATATGATGCTTTGAAGGATCCCAACATGAAGCGGCGCTCTATTTTCGTTTACCTAATCTCGGTAAGCTTCAACCGCTGAGCGTGAGCCTGCGGCTGGCTACGTGGATGGCATGGCACGACGTACTCCGTCGAATGAAGATGCCGCCACTCCGGTTGCATCATAGCCGCCTTTGCATAACACTATTGCACGCGCTGAATGTCAACCTCGGGGCCACGGCCTCTTTAGAACTCTATTCAAATCGACTTATTGTGTGCACCTACCTCTTAGACTTTTTAGGTTTGGAAAAAATTACCAATTATTGGACATTGGTTAAACATTTGGTAGTGACAGAGAGAAGTGGTGTAATATTGAAAAAGTTATTGATTATTGGACATTGCTTATACATGAGGCCGGTCGTGGCGCAGAGGCATAAAGTGTGACTGTAAAATCGGCTGGTTGTGGGTTCGATCCCCATTCGAGGAAGTGAAATATTTATTTACACTTATATTTTCATTTTTTCGCTCTGGTGTCGAGGCAAACCGCGGCGGTGAGTTCCGCCACTCAGCACGCAATGCCTCCAGGAAAGTGCCGGAGGAAAGTGGGGAACGGAGTGTCTTATCACTAGGTTCCCTCTGCCTACCCTACTGTGTGCGGGATACAGCGTGAAGCTGCTGATACATTAGATAGTAGAAGACAAACAGACAATCAAATCGATTTCAATTTTAAATAACAATAAAAATAAACTTTCTAAAATGTAACATGTAGTATTTGCTCATATTTTACGAATAGTAAAAGAATGTTTCAAAAGGAAGTTGAGTAAAAGGCATAATAAACAGAGAACACGCCAAGTGGTATACTGTTAGTGATTCATTTACTAACTGACTCACAGCCGGCGCTAAAAGATACTCTGAGAATAGCAAATAACCTTGGCCATCAAGAGCCAATACCACAAAATTCATTGAATTGTTACTAATCTGATAAAAAATTGGAAGAAGTGAAAATGCTTCTTTTTCTTTTAATTTTTGCTAATAAATCAAGTACAATTAAAAAATTATAATCATTTAATCTTCATGTAATTTCAAAATGTTTTTATTTTTCAATAAAAGACATTATTATATGTACATATATTAATTATTTATTACAAATCGTTGTAAAGCGTTAAGTAATCGAACACTTATTTAAGCATTCTTTTAATATTTGTTAGTTGGATTTTATGATTGATATGACGCGCTGTTATTTTGACTTGAAATATTATTCGTTAGTAACTTGGGCTCGTAAATCGAAAAATATTACCATAATAATTTATGATCTATCGTCATTCGATTCGATGAAAAATTTAATGAACTGTCCAGTTATATTTGAAAATAATTTATTTTAATAGGCGCAATTTCGCCGCCTTTTGTGCTTATGTCAGATACACGCTCCCTATTTTATCGGACGTATGCAAGCGATGAATGTAGAGCTCAATAGGTTTCACTTCTCATACCGTTCGAGTACTTAGATCTTGCGGGTCGATCCTGTCGAATAAAGATAGATGGGTTTAGGAGTACGGTTTAAAGGGGTGTGGGACTGCGGGAAGAGGTATAGGGGCACAGGGCTAATTGGCTGTCAACGATAAGTCCAGTTCAATAAGCAAAATGTAGGTATGAACTCACAGATTACTCCGTGGACGTTGATGTAATGATTTTTAATAAATATCAAATGTAGACATATTCGCAACAGTTGATGATTGACGAGACAAGGTTACGCATACGGTATTGACAAGATACAATTTTCAAACTAATTGAAAGGTGGGCGGTTCAATCTGTTAAAGTGTAGTAGAGGACAAATTAACTTGTTGCTAAATAATAGTAGTATGACTATAGCTATGGTGGTCCGTCTCCATCACAGAATAGTTTTGTGCACACTCCAGAATAGTTTTGTGCCCAGAAGTATTACTAACAATAAATTTGCCCAGAAAAATAAAAACGAACTTTTACACGAACACATTTATTCAAAGGTAAAGTCCAATGAAAATACCTCTAGATACGCCAATAAGTGCAAAACTAGGCTTTAATAGAACTATTTGTACACATAACGGCACATGGGAACAGGTTTAAATTCACGTAGTCTATTAAAAAATCAAAATA
The DNA here is from genome assembly GCA_013421005.1 of Heliconius erato x Heliconius himera. Lineage (NCBI taxonomy): Eukaryota > Metazoa > Arthropoda > Insecta > Lepidoptera > Nymphalidae > Heliconius > Heliconius erato x Heliconius himera. The sequence continues at coordinate 89,920 of JAATLQ010010072.1, forward strand.
AAATGTGAAACATTTATTGGTTGGTTTCGGTTGTGGCTATGAGTAAAAAGCTTTATAGTGTCCGATGGGTTTTTGTAACGTTTGTACTATTGTTACTAATATGTTTCAAGGTCCAGTGGCTTCAACCGTCATGATTCGCTTCAGGGATTAATTAGAGCGTTTACGAACAGTTTATACTCTAAACGTAATGTAATTCTATGTATCATTTTTATGTTTGATATTTTAATGGAGTATTTTTTGTTATTATAATATGTATAGTATTTTTTTAGTTAGCTGCTGTACCATAGTATTTTTTTAGTTAGTTGCTGTACCACACATGTAGCAGAGCAGGCAGAGAGAGCCCAGTGTTAAGGAACGCCGTTCTCCAGTATCTGCCGAATTCTTGAGGCAATGTGTATTGAATGGCGGAGTTTAACGCCGCGCTTTGCGTCGACGCCAGAGTGAAGAAATGAAAACATTAAATATTTTATTCCACTCGAGCAGAATGGGTATCAAACCCACAACCGATTCCGTGTACAGTTAAACGTTTGTGATCTTGCGCCACGACTGGCCTCTATGAATTATTTACTTTTTACTATTTTTGTTACTAGAAAACAATATAGTGTCGTAGATATAAATAGGCAAAGTTTACTTTGTTCACGATAGAAAAAGTAAAGCTTGTTACACATATCTGAACACATGGAGTGAGACTACTTTGTACAGCCGAGGCGAAGTAATGAACTAATTACATTAGTCACGCGAGACAAAATTCGATTTGTGTCATCATAAGACAGCATATTTTTACGAGATTGACTATAATGAGAACGTAATAATTTATTATTTTCGATTCGATTATGTTATAACCAATTTCACTGGTACTATTTTAAGAAGGGAATATTGTATAAAAGTTTCCACACTTAGGAAAGAAAAATATTTATTAAAACGTAAGTATAAATATTTTTAACATAGCGGGATTTGAACCCGCGCCTCTTTGGAAACCGCCCAAGCGCTCTGAGCAACTAAGCCATACGTTCGCGTAAGTTGGTCAGCGCTTGGACGGTTTCCAAAGCGGCGCGGGTTCAAATCCCGCTATGTTTAAGATATATACGTTTTTTTAATAAGCAGTAATAAGTTTTATTTATTTATTTTATTCTCGTATCATATACATGTATATTATTTAAATATAGATACATATTTTATATAATAAATGAACTTTGAGAATTGTAAACTTTCGTTGTATCTTCATTTGACATTTGATATGAACAAAGCTCACAATAACAATTGATGCGCATGAGTTCCTTGACATTTTCGTACTTAGATTGAGGTGAAACATTAACCACCACAAAACTAATGCGGAAGACGTTGTTATAACGTAATATCTAAGGGTTACGTGTATTGTGTTGAGAGAAAAGTTGAAGTAAAGCTTAACTGACCACAAAGTTGTGGTTTGAACTCGAAATAAAATGTTGTACGTTGTAGGTATGTTACGATGTAATTAATGTTAATGCATATTTTATATATAGTGGCTAGATTTAAAATTAGTTATTTTATATTTTTGTTATTAACAAAATAGTTGTGGTTTTTGTGTAACCTTAAAATGTAGATGTTACCCCAGTTTATACAGTGTTTATGTCTTTAAAGGGCAGATAGAAAAGAGAGTAATGCATAGCTTCATTTTAAAGATTTGTTGTCACTTATTTCCCTTGTTAAGTTAAAATACTGTCAAACTACTCTGTAAAGTATCTATACTGAACACGATTAATTAATTCTAATTTTTTTTTCAGTAAAGTTTTTTCTTTTACATAAAATTGCTAATTGAGTAGTTGAGTTGATATCATTTACAATAGCTGTCATATTTTCATAAAAAAGTTGTTCAACGAAAAATATTTTTAGATATCAGCTGAATAATGATACCCATGAATAAATTATATTTAATGGTGAATTGGACCGCTTTTAGCAGGACCGGCCGACAGAGGAGTTTTTTTCGTAATCAATTTTAGATCTGGAGTGGAGTCGTGACCTGAACGCGTGAGCCGCGTAGGCTTCCGCAATTCGCTGACAACGAGGGACCATTTCTACACGAAACCCATTTTCTGTAAATGTAAGCAGATATTAGAGAATCTGTCACTTTAAATGTGATATTTTCTTTTGATATATCGAAATTTCTTTTGCATTGCGTACATTGAATTGTAATCTATTCAATTCACGAAGATTAAATTAATATGTTACAAAACGGTAAAAAAAATCAAAAACAATATTCTATGGACTTTCACAAACATTTCAGCTTTTTAACTGATTTTTGGTCCAGTAAGTAATAACTGCTCAATATAACTGCATTCTAAAGTTTTTAGAAATATACTTACTAATCCAAATCGATATTATTTTTAAAATAGAAATAGAATTAATTGACTATGAGGTATAATTTGCTTATTAATATATATATATATATATATATATATATATATATATATATATATATATATATATATATATATATATATATATATATATATATATATATATATTGTACAGGAACATAATATATCACTGTATTAAAAGTAATGCTTCAATACGCATATATTCTTTATAGTTATAGTCTCAGTTGATATTGATATGATATAGAGAGTCCCAGGGTCTCAGATGGTTTTCATTACAGGCAATCATACGTGACGGCTTCGGTCGGCTAAATGTGGAAAAATGTACGTAGGTACTTCAGAAAACTATACCTTTACCCATTATAACATTTTATTAATATTCATTTTAAAAATAGCAGCTATTTCCATAAGACGTATCAAAAATATTTAGTTCTATAGGTAATTAGATATTTTGCGATATAATATAATATTTTGAAATATCAAGGCAGTATGCTTTGTAAAGCGTACTTTTATTTTTAGATTCTTGTTTGAAATGATACTTTAAAAAAGCTTTTAAAAAGTAAGGTAAAGTATACAGTTCTATAAAATAGTACAATTATTGAAATGTAAACATTAGCTAAGTTCATTACGGCGCTTCGACCCGTAATTCAAAAAAATAAATAAAATAATAATATAGTTTTATACATTATTATACCAGCACAGTTTTATTGTATCACCTTATCGTTTTAAAAATCTACTATTCAATATTATTTTTTCTAAAATATTCAACCTATAGGGAAATAATATAAACTGTTTATTTTTAACTAGCGGGCGCGCGCGGCTTCGCCCGCTTATTAGGAGTGAATTCTAAAAAAACCACGAAACACATGTTCAATAAAATATTTTTAACAGTCTGAATTTAAATTTTTATAAAAATCGGTGGCGATTTAAAGATTTTTCCATATTAACTTTCAACCCCTTATTTGAACTCTTAGGGGGTGAATTCTTAAAAACCATGAAACACGTGTTTAATGAAATATTTTTAAGAGTCTGGATTTAAAATTAATCGGTGCCAATTTAAAAAAAAATCCATACAAACTTTCAACCCCTATTTCATCCCTTTAGGGTTAAAATTTTTCAAAATCCCTTCTTAGTGGATGTCCAGAATATGAAAATAAACATCTGCCCAAATTTCACGTTTCTATCATCAGCGGTTACGGCTCTGCGTGCGTCTTACCTCAGTCAGTCAGCACAAGTCCTTTTATATATATAGATTACGACTTCTTTGAAGAGAGGCTCTCTATTTGCTCGTGTAATGAAGACTGTCATCGTACACAGGACCACTTTTAGTATTATAGTTGGAGCTATTTTCTTTAATAGCCAATTATTTCCTTTTCTCATTGCTTATACTAAACATTGTTATATTTTAAAAGTTATTTTTAATATTTCCTTATCTTCACATATCTCTTTGTTTTAGGGATGGAAAGTTGAGTGACATGTCTCTGTGTTGTCAGGGTATTTCTAGTGCGGGAAGGTATTCGGGCGTGGTGTAAATAAAATACAGAACTCTCATAGGATCACTTTGTTGTCTGCTTGACAGACGGTCAAGACTATTTATCTCGAGATCGCGTGGATGTATCTAGATGGAATTCGTATTAAATATTCAAATTTATTATCATTGGTGCACAGAAATAATCAAGATTTCGAATCTCCGAAAAATCGAAAAAATCGTAGCGCCATCTAAACTAGGAAGAAATCTCATGGAATATTACGAAATTCTGTTGTTATTATTTATTATTATTGATGCATAAATATCTAAATATAATTTGACTGAACTTAGAAGCTTGATTTTTCTGCGCTTCAAGGGACCATACATCTGAATATTTGATATTAAATTTGGCTTGATAACTCCAAGCAATCTCGAGGTACTTTAGGACCTCTGGCAGGAGTAAAGGCGCACGTAAAGGGTCAGGCAACAATAAATATATATTTTTTACATTATTCTTAAAAACTATTTAAATATTTAAATACGAGCGTTTATATTTTAACGTAGAACCAAAAAACTTTAAAGAACCTTAAGTTGGCGCTACCTCTGAAAGGGCCCTACTTTTAAGTTAGTAAATATTCATAGTCTTAACTATATATTAAACTATTATTAATCCACAAAATTTCAGGTTTGCTAAAATTACGTATGTCTGAGGGCTGTGCGATCTCAGTCTTTTAAGAATCAGTCAACAGAATTCAACGGACTGGGATTGACGGTTTGCAAGAGACACCGGTTCCAGTTCTGCTATGGTCAAAATTTTATACGTTTCCCAAAATATTTTTCTGTTTTTAGTATAGAATAACACAATAAAAATGTTAAGAAGAATTCAATACAACTTAACATACCGACTTCACATACCGATTTTATTCAGCTCTTCGTTTTCTCAATTCCTCTATTCAAATAAAAAAAAATACATTTTATATACATACGTCTGTTGAACATGCTTTGTATCTTTTGGCAGCCGTAAGCCGTAGTTGAAATGCTCTAATCCAATACGGGCTGGCAGGTACTAATAAATTTATAGCAGAGAATTTGTTGGGGCACTACTTTAATAACAGGATTTTGTGAACCGGGAATACATTATACACTGTATGTTTAGTGGGCACATAATAAATAGAAGAGGATTGCAATTTAATTACTTTTTAGGGACTAAGAGGAGCATTCTTGAGATTTTTAGGAGCGTATAAATAAACAAAAATTTTGTACATAGTTTTTTTTAGCTTTACACTGTATACTGCATGTAGTAGAGTAGGCAAGGTAAGACTCCAGTGGTAAGACACTTCACTTTCCGCCAGATTTTGGAGGCATTGCATGTGGAGTGGCGGAAGTCAAGGTCGCGCTTTTCCTCGACACCCGAGGGACAAAATGAAAATAATAAATATTTCATTTCCTCGAGTGGTATTAGAACCCACAACCTGTCACCCCGTAGCACAACAGGCCTTATTGTACACGTTACACTTCTAATATCATAAAAATGGTTTACAAATGGTGTGTAGAAGGTTAAAAAATAGAATAGTTACAATTTTGAATATTACTTTAATATTCATAATACACTTAATTAAGAAAATTAATTTTTGGGTTTAAATTTAATTTATAATAAACTATATTTTATACATAAGTTATATATAAAAACATAACGTAAAAATATCATATATTTAGTTTTCTATAAAACCAAATATTTTTTAATAATAATAAATGCTACATTTGCTTCTTTATCCAAATACAGAATACATTATAATAAATGATTGCTGATGCATGCTGCTCAGCTATTATGACGATAATGTTCCGGAACATCTAATTTTGTCACGTAATTTGGCTGGAATTCGTCCCTCGCCGATAAACGCTTGAAACTATTTTTATTATTTTGTCTGTTTCCCATTTGCCGTATTCCCCAAGGAACAATACAACTTGAAGCTTGAGAACTAACCAACTTGTCTCGAAGCAAGTGTATTGTGAATTGCACGTCGTCTTTGCTGTGAGGGCACAATGTTTTACTTGGTTCTTCCTTTCTTGTAGCCGCATGGTTTCTCACGTTTTAAGATTTGGAATTTTGTACAATTTCGTATAAGCATTTAAAAAATATATATTATTATAACATGTTTAACTGTACTACAAAGATTATTAGAATTCTATATTCAAATAGGCACATTTCAAATTAAAAGGAAATCGATTGTTGATAATAACTCAGTATTAGTTACAGCTTATGTTGCGAAAGCAAAATACAGGGAGACAAGTGATTTTGGAATGATGCCAAGATGGGGTCCGTCGAGCCCCACTCCATTTGTGCTTTACATAACTTCGTATTCAAGGGGTCATTAATCTTCCTAGTTCCACGCCAGCCCGACTTTAATTTTAATAAACGGCTTAAGCCAAACTACGGTATTAATTTACATGCCTTAATAAAATCAAGGTGAACTTTGTTTCTGTTTCATAAAATACCACTGTTCATATAGCTGGTATTCTTACATAGAATGCCAGCCTTTATGAAGTTCCACGAACGAGAATTGCACTTTTATTATATTTCATAAATATTATTTTCCACGAAGTGAATCATTTTCTAGCTAATACTTTAATACAATCAAATTACCTTCGAAAGGAAATATGTATATAATAATGTCAGGTATATTTTCATTTATATTATATATACTGTATGTACGTTTTCAGGATAGCTAGTAATAAATACCGTGTGAGCATAAACCTGGACACGAAGGAATTTTTATACGCACACCTTAAATATTAGATAGTCATTAAATGGATCATAATTCAACTAAAAGCAATATGCTCGTACAGGACTTCGTGATGGAATATAGTACAAGAAGTTTACAGCACCGACCTTTAGGGAAAACTTCCATATATAAAAATTTATCCTTCGCCAGCCGTATTTTATAGCTGGGTCTAAATAGTGTAGTAACGTGCAGGTGCTCTTTTGATTTCTTTGCTAACCCGACAAAGATCAAATGTCATGAGTAATTCACTGTAAGTTAATACCTATATACATATAAACATACTATAACACATATATATATGTTTTTACATATATTTTTTAGCGGGTATTCGACAGAGCGCTACAGACAAGCAGTTATCAACTGACTGAGTTGTGGTTAGGCACGTCCCAATTGCATCACAATGACATCTCATCTGGTCTTCTTTATGTTATTATACATTTTTTAGCTTCATGCTGTATTCCACACGTAGTAGGGTAGGCAGAGGAAACCTAGTATTAAGACACTCCGCTTCCCATTTTCTGGAGGCATTGAGTGACAAGTGGCGGATCTCAACGCTGCGATTTGCCTCGCCACCAGAGCGTAGAAATGAAAATATTAAATATTTCGAATGAAAATCGAATCCACAACCTGTTGCGTTTACAGTCACACGCGTGTGCCCTTGAGCCACGACTGGTTTCTATACATTATATTATACAATAAATAACAAAAAAAAATATCAAATTGATAATACTCCTTCTCAGCAACGTACAAATAACGTGAAACACAAACGTTTGTGTGAGTCGTAACTGAGATTGGGTTCTGGTGATTGAGCGCACGCTAATATAAAATATTGATGTTACACTCTGCAGAAAATCAGCAACAATATGTGCCATGAAGTACCTGATTTAGTGCTCCCGAGGGAAATGGGCTTTTCTTACTGATGCGGGTAATACCTTAATTCCGTTTATCTCGCGTTGACTTGAGCCCTGCGGTTACATATTCTGCCCTGGGTTAAGAATAACTCTAAAAGATATGTTATTGTAAGAAAAAGTTATTCGAGCTAAGAGTAATAAATATCACCCTTGTTTCTTTAAGAACACATCTTCTATATAACATTTTTTTGTAACTTTTGTAAAGAATATAGGTACAAGCAAAATTAAAATATATGAATTTATAATATAAACTGATACAACTAACTATATTAAAGTGGTAGAGGAAACCAGTTTCTGTAATACCGCAATGCATTATGCAGTTGCAAAGTAACTTAAGCACTTTGACCATGAATATACAAAAAGAAGTAAGAGAGAACCTTATTTACGGGATTAAACGAGAGCAGATTTTACGAAGCGGGAAACATGTTAGTAGTTCTTTTGTAGGCTACTTACTATATAAATATTCTTAAATATTTGTATCTGTTATTTTATTATTGTACTACGACTTTATAAGTAGATAAAGGATTTTATAACATAATATTATTTTTTAACTTTTTTAATTGGAATATTTTTAAATGAAATACATTTTCATTTAAAAATATTCCAATCGTTAATTCCACGATAGGAGGCCGGTCGTGGCGCAGCGGCACGAGGTGTGACTGCAAATCGACTGGTTGTGGGTTCGATCCCCACTCGAGGAGATGAAATATTTACTTAAATTTATATTTCCATTTCTTCGCTCTGGTATCGAGGTTAAGCGCGGCGTTGAGTTCTGCCACTCAACACGCAATGCCTCCAGAATTCGGCAGAAAGTGGGGAACGGAGTGTCTTAACACTAGGTTCCCTCTGCCTACCCTGCTGTGTGCGGGATACAGCGTGAAGCTAATTAATTTTTTGAAATACATTTCCTTCCTATGTAAACAAGTCGTACAAGTTCTCGTATTTCGATAATTACGCTTACCACATTAAAAACCGGGCTTGGCCGCTACTCGTTGACATTCAAACCTGACTAGTTTGTATAAGAAATTAAAAATATACACATATAAGCACAGCATAAGGAAATATTGAAACTAAACAAGAAAAGAAATAGGCAAAAAAATATGAAAAGGATTTTTATGTTTAAAAAGCTACTGATTATTAAACTTTTTGATTATAAACGCAGGGTCATTTATATTAAAAAGAAGATATATTTTTAATTTATCATCGTATCTTTTAAATATGCAGTAGTCTTTACTAAATATAATAAATTGTATTGCTGCGAAATTAGCTAAATATATGAATTTAGTTACGGACTCGATCCCCACTCCATTGAAGTTTTATGTTTAAATTATTTACAATTTCCTGATCGGGAAAAACAAATGTTGCTTAGGGTACCGTTACCAAACACGTCTCTACTTTTCAAATCGGTGTAAAATGGAGAGCAGATTATGTTTATACCAAATTTGCTCAACCTACCTTCTTAAAATATTCTCCTGAGTTACTCGAAACAAAAAATAATCGAAAATAACACAGAATGGAGAAAATCTATCTGACGTATGAGAATCCAACGCACCACCGTCGCAAATACAATTTTACTGTGCAGTATGCCATTAAATCAGTCATGATATATCAACATTTACATATTTTATAGCAATCACAGCTTCACACTGTATCCCGCACACAGCAGGGTAGTCAGAGCCTAGTGTTAAGACACTCCGCTCCCCACTTTCTGCCGAATTCTGGAGGCATTGCGTATTGAGTGGCAGAACTGAACGCCGGGCTTTGCCTCGAAATCAAAGCGAAGAAATAGAAATATAAATTGAAGTAAATATTTCATTTCCTCGAGTGGAGATCGAACTCACAACCAGTCGGTTTTATAGTCACACTTTGTGCCACTGCGCCACGACTGGCCTCATTACAATTACGCAATACGTTATTGGATTTATAAAATTTTTTTGTATAGTCAAATTTGTAAGGTCAAAACGAACATACGGCGGCAGCGGTAGAGTGGATTGACGTTTTAATAAATTGAGAATTCAAATCTGCTTGCGTGCACTGAAACAGCGGCGGCAGCACGCAAGTGCTCATGACACCACGCTACATATTTATTATATTACAATGTTTATTTTCAATATTAAGTTATTAAATTTTATTTAAAATACTATAATTGTTAGTTATTTTATACATAACTTAGAGAAACACAATGTAGTCGCTATAAAACCGATTCGATAAGATCTTAAGATATCAAATCAATGGAATTTGCGTAATAATAACAAAATAAGTTCTAAAATAAGAAGTCTAAAGTTGAATACCCATTCATAATAGCAAATAAGTATTTAAATACTAAGTAGTTAGATAAATTTCTTGTGAGTATTACCAAAATATCTGTTCTGAATTTAATTTGGAACCTACGCAAATACCAGTAAACAGTAGTATAAAAAATTAAATTATAAATAATTTAATTAAAAACATTAACATTGAAGTGATAATTTAAAATGCACAGGCTGAACAATAACAATACACACATATTACATACACATATGGGCGTGTTTCAGACTATGGACTTAGTAGGTCTAATTGCACAACGTACTAAATAAATGCATAAAGTTAAACTACATTTAACTATCTTCATATAGGAGATTTAATTATGGGGTAAACTATATAACGTGGAAGGGTTGCCCGCCGGCACGGAGAACCCCATGAGTCACTAAGAGCGTCCAGACGGCGCCACTCAGCGAGCCACGCACTGTCTTACCCAACCCCTTCATTTAAAAGTCTTTTTAACATAAAACCAAGCTAGTTTTGCAATCGATTTTCTTTTAAAGCGTACACAAATTGCCTTTATTAGGCACTTAAGTACTTAATAATATTTTTGTAGCTTCTTATCGCAGTAATACTCAAATTGCGGCACGATACAGTAAAGCAATACGGAGATCGGCTAAATAATGATTTGTGCGTATGGAAGTCTTATTTAGCATGCAAAGGGTTTACAGCCGGACGCAATGCGTAAATATCTTATGAGGTTCCCGTTTAGGTAGCCCGATAAAACTTTCCAGACTTGTGTTTTCTTTCATTATTGCAACTTGTGAAACTGTTTGTTATGGTTAACGTAACTGATGTTCGTGTAATATATAAATGATGAGCTACTTATTAAATTTCTTCTAGACTACCTACTAAAGGAAAATTATTTTTGTGTAGTCTAGTAATAAAAATCTATGTATTTGTTTAGTATCTACATATTAGAGTTTTATGTAAATTATAATATACAGTCGTGGCGCAGGGGCTCGAAGTTTGACTGTAAAACCGACTGGTTGTGGGTTCGGTCCCCACTCGAGGAGACGAAATATTTACTTACATTTATGTTTCCATTTCTTCACTCTGGTTTCGAGGCAAAGCGAGGCGTTGAGTTCTGCCACTTAACATGCAATGCCTCTAGAATTCGGCAGAACGTGGGGCAAGGAGTGTCTTAACACGATGTTCCCTCTGCCTACCCTGCTGTCTGTGGGATACATCGTGAAGCTGATTTATTTATTTTATTTTTAAAATATGCCTTTAATATGCCTTATATTATTTTAGTAGCAGCAATTATGTTTCTAAGGAAAACTCAATGACATTACTAGTGTTAGATAATGTTTGTGTAATTTTCTTGGTATTCACCTATGAGAGATCTTCATTTCAGTATCGTTATTGATTGTGTGCACTGAGATGTATCCGTTTGTGGTAAGGCTTAAAGCATTAGGCACTCAACGTGTGTACCTTAAGCTTTGCAAAATGATCCATTGCATTCCAGATATCGCCTTAGAGCAACTATTGTACATTATTTAAGCTCTCCGATAACTCGCTTTCTAAGAAGCTGTTTTAATATAACAAACATTGAAAATTTTTCTGAAAGTATAAAAAAACTGTTTTTAATACTTAGGTACCTATAGACTGTATTTGCTAAAAATATTATCGTGATTTAAATAACCGTAAAAGTGATGCTTTAGCAAAAAATATAAGAAGAATTATGGGATGGGAGGAGACATAGCTGTAGACGAACGCGTCCATGATCTTTTTATAGATTAGGCGCCGCGCCGTAGAAATAAAAGCGGAGCAGACGCACGGCCATCGACGCCCTGTTACAATATACTATAAGGAAGTACTCATAGTGTATTATCATTTTCGCTATTAAAAATTAATATAATATTGATTTTAGATATATATTAATATTATATTTATTTTAGTATTATATTTAAAACAAATATATTTATATTTTAATACCAACTACCATTTTAAAAAATATCTTAAAATTTATACGGTTTTTTAAAAGTAATGGATTAATTTTTCAAGACTTCCCGGCTGCACGAAGATTTGTGCTCTATAAAATATGATAAGCTAAAGATTATGCAGCGAGAGAGTGCATTGACCGCTTGAAAGGTACTTTCTCCCCAGTTTCAAGTCCCGATCGTGAACAGACACTGTGGTACAGTAACGTCAGGCGTAAATCTTCTTTATCAATGTCCTAATGGTGTATAGGTTGATTAGAAAACTGACACGAGACCCCCATAGTAATAATTGCTGTTTATGTAAATTATATTAGAATACTAACGCTAGCGTAAAGCGTAGGGGAGTAGATTAATTGGCTTCTGTTTATATAGTATGGATATTTTACATTCACATGTATATCCTCGATTTCTAGACGGAAGAAATTTTAAATATAGATATTTGTTTAGTCTACTTCTAAAATACGATGTAAGGTCGCATTTTGAGATATTCCATATTTTCTCTTTAAAAACATACAGAATCAAAAAATACACATTGATTGTGTATATATATTACTTTCAAAAATCTTTTATTTTTAGTTTGAACATACGTTTCCATAGTAAAAACCAGCAATATGCTGAATTTAACAACGGTTGATCGACGCGTCGAGGCGTGAAAATGCACTATACAAAAAGTCAAAGCAAATTTAACATTTATGCATAGCTACTATACAAATTATATATATGTAAGTTGCAATCGCTATTCAACAATGGTGTTTTAAGTGAAAATATTATTTGCTGTTTTCACTTACCGCCGAATTCTAGAGCCATTTCATGTTATGTTGCGGAGCTCAACGCCACGCTTTGCCTCGTTACCAGAGCAGAAATAAAAATATTAAATATTTTTTATTTCGAGGAAATTAGGCCCACAATCTGTCCCGTTCAAAGTCACTCGCTTGTCGCAGCGCCACGACTGGCCTCTATTTAAATATTCCTTTGATCTAATACTATCGAGAGCGGTCAAACAAATCCTAATTCCATTTGCTTGTTAAAGAACAGTTTACAATACTGAATGCAATATTTACTATAAACTAAAATACTAAAACAATATGGTTTTTAAGAAAACGTTAAGGAAATAGTTCAATAATATCTATGATTGGATCGTGTTGTCTTAACTGGTTTCAAATCGGCGTCTGGCGTTGGAGCGTGGGCGTTGGCGTCGAAGCGGTAAATTTTTGACTTACCCTTGAACATAACTGCAATCTATTTCTGTATTAATATCCAGCGCATATCAGATACTTTGTTCTGGCTGCATTGTGTGTGTTTAAGATGTAAAAGTAGTTTTATGATACACGGTTAGCGTTATTCAGGTATAAAACTGTATGACATTATTATTATATCTATATTAAAACTTCCAGTCAGAGGCCAGTCGTGGCGCAGGGGCACAAAGTGTGACTGTAAATTCGACTGGTTGTGAGTTCGATCCCCATTCGAGTAAAAGAAATATTTATTTACATTTTCAATTTTTCGCTCGGGTGTCGAGGCAAAGCGGGCGTTGAGATCCGCCACTCAACACGCAATGTCTCCACAACTCGGCGGAAAGTGGGGAACGGGGTGTCTTAACACTAGGTTCCCTCTGCCTACTCTGCGGAGTGCGGAATACAGCGTGAAGCTGATTTTATTTTTAATTCTTATATTAAAACTTTTTTCAATTTACTTATCAATCCCATATTTACACGTAACATAATGTAGGAAAATAACTTAAAATTTAAAAAAAAACAAGTTTAAGTATATAAAAAAATACAACCATTATTATTTAAGAATTAATATTAATCTACAGTTAATATTTGAACTAATATTTATTATTTATTAATGGATTTATTTCAAAATTGATATAATATTAAAATTTATTTTAGTATTCGTTGAATGTTCTGTGGGGTCAAAGAACGATTGCAAATAACGGTCTCTTCACCCCACTTTAATGCTTACCGCCCCTTTACAAAATAATTACCTATAGTAGACTGCATAAACCGTAGCAATTTGAAATCTCCGCTTAAAACTGTTACGCACTTAATGCCTAATACTAGTAGTGCAGACTTTTATCGTAAATAAATCAACCAATGATTAATACCTGCGCCCATAAATAAATGTATGGCTCATACATCAGAATGGATGTTAAATTCAGGATTATCTATCTCATCTATAAATATGATATATTTGATCGTTATAAAGTTTTAAGTAACATATTAAGCTTATTAAATATTTTTGGCTTTACGTCGAAAAAGGAAACCTACTGTTAAGACACTCCGTTCCCTACTAAAAAAAAATAAAAAACAAATAAGAAAATTGCGGTGTAGAGTTCTCCTACTCAACATTCCAGAATTCTGCTGGAAGTGGAGAATGGGAACTTAACACTTCATAACTTCCCTCTGGCGACCCTGGTATTGTGGGATACAGTGTGAAGCTAATATATATTATTCTTCTTAACTTCATGCTTGCCACTTGACTTTTTGGACAACAAGCTCCTTTTATATAGCCAATTCAATAAAATACTTATACTATTTATATTGACATAACTTTTTATTTGTAAACCGATTGATATAAAACTAACACTAAATGTTAAGTAAAGCTTGCCAGAAACCAATAGTGAAAATTGCATTTAAATCGGTTAAGCCGTTTCTGAGATTAGCGTAGACAAACGCACAGACAAACAGATAAACAGACAAACAGGCAAGATTTTAAAAAAATAATTGTTTTGGGTTTTGTTACATTAATAAAGGCCACCAATAACATTTTTACTCATATATCATCTATGTACTGAGTACTGACACCCATCCGTTAAGTATCATAGATTAGTCATTTCATTTACTCGAGTGGGAATCGAACTAACAACCAGTCGCGTATACAGTCACACACTTGTGCAACTGCGCCACGATTGCCCTCCAAATAATATATAATAATTTTATATGTTAGTAAAACATAAATAACATGAGCTATAGGTAAATACGTGAGAAATAAAAATGATATACCTAAAGCGCTTTTGCTCTCGGGGAATATTCTAGATCAAAGGGCAATGTGTCAGAATAGGATACAAATTAGGATGGCTCTGTAGCCAAACCTCGCGAGGGTTAAGCATCGGATGAGTACGGTCGTGCCTAGGGGAGAACTACTGAAAATATACGAAAATAAATACATATATATATGTATTTCAAATAGATGCATGTGATATTATGTTGTGTTAAAATAACCAAATAAGATAACAGTGCTTTAATGCTATAAGCGAATACATGAATATAAATATGAATTTTTATTTATATCTATCTACTAGTGCAACATATTCCATGAATGCCCTCGAGCAATTTTACAATTTATGTTTTATTATAAAATATACAGTTTGCAAATATTATTTAGTATAGATTCTATGCATTTTTGTTTTGTAATTATTATCTAAAATGTTGACTATAGTGTCGATTTTACAAAAATGTCGAGTTAATGTCATAGTAATGCGTGAAAATAACCGCTTAAAAAAGTTGAACTATATTAAAAATTGAAATTTTAAATTTATATTAGGCGGGGCGGGAGGCCGGTCGTGGCGCAGCGGCACAAAGTGTGACTGTAAAACCGACTGGTTGTGGGTTCGATCCCCACTCGAGGAGATGAAATATTTACTTAAATTTATATTTCCATTTCTTCGCTCTGGTGTCGAGGCAAAGCGCGGCATTGAGTTCTGCCATTTAGCACGCAATGCCTCCAGAATTCGGCAGAAAGTGGGGAACGGAGTGTTTTTCACTATGATCCCTCTGTCTACCCTGCTGTGTGCAGGATACAGCGTGAAGCTAAATAAAAAAATATATATTATAGGTACTAAAACATCTTTTTCTCTTATACTGTAATAACTTTTACAAACTCACTTGACAACTGCAGGTAATGTTCGTATTTAATTTATCTAGTTGAGCAAAATGTGGCAGTTGCTTTGTTTTTGTTCTCATTTCTGGTGAAGCTTCAAATAAAGTTACGAATACGGAAAGGTCGGGCTGGTTCGGTATTCTCTTGATACTACAGGTGCTTCTGGCAGCTGTTCGTAGCATGTGCCATTAAATAGGAGGACGATAAAAAATATCATCCCATCCTATCAAGCTGCATTGTCAGAGATGAAACACATTGAGTTCTAGAATTTTGCTGACTTTTATTTCCTTTTTGCAATTATTTACAGTATATAGACATGGAGTTTTTAAGTTAAACTTATTATAACTAAATAAATAATATAACTTAACAGAATAAAAATATTAATATAATTTAAAGCATGATATGTCATTTACATTAACATACAAATATACTTTGAATTCCTATAAAACCTTTTTTATAATATTTATTTTACGTACGTAAATATTGCCTGAAGCTTTATAACATAAACGATAACAACATTCATCGTTTATAATAAGTATAAATTAAATATTTACTTTATTTCTAGGTAGGTAGGCTGAGAAGAAGACAGTCCGATGTGGTTGCGCGTTCGATTCCCACTCGACGAAATAAAATTTTTAATATTTTAATTTCCTTACTCTGGTAGAATGCAAAGCGCGGCGTTGAGTTTCTCTACTCCAGCGGAAAATGGATAACGGAAGTGTCGTAATGGGAACGTAGTGTTTTAACACTAGGTTCCCCAGATTCCCTCTGTCTTCTCTGCCATATGCAGAATACAGAGTGAATCTAAAAAAAACTTATAACTACAAAATAAATAAAGAACTATTCACAAAAAAGGATCTCTCCTTAATTCATATTATAAAATAATGAGAAAATAGGGTACATTTAATTTATATAATACGCTGGGTTGTTTTTGTCTAGTATCATTCAATATCTAAGGGTAATATTAACACTCAAGAGCACTCAATCTGTTGTTTAAGAGGCGTAAGGAGGGTCTGATTCAGGTTTTTGAAGCTTATATCATATTATTATAAATCTATTTAAAATAAGGTTTCTTTTTTCGTATGAAAGTATGTACATCAAATATATAATTTGATTTTCATTTCAAAATTAACATTGGAAAGTCTTAAACAGGGGTATAAGTATTTATATTTTTAACAATTTTAAAGTGTTATTCCACACTTAGGAAAAATACTTTTAAGAAAACTAAAAATATTTTTAAAGATTTTTTTTTTATTTTATAGAAAGAATATGTTTACTTACACCTAGAAAGAGACACGTTATTTCAACTTTTAAGACGTCAATATGGCGAAGATAGAAACAAATTATTCGAAGTTTCGCTTTGATTCCCTCCTGCTGACAAATGGATGGTCTTATTCTTGGAACGCAACAATGCAAATGTTAATGTCGACATTTGAGTGCGACCTCCACTCTTGATTTCTCATTTAGAACCAAAGTGGCTGTGACATGATGTGATTTCGCAACACTGATCTCTATTATCATATTTCTACATTAGTAATCTCTTAATGAACTTCATATTTTTGTTTAAGAATATTTATGTTAGGTAACTAATATAGAAAACGTCAATTTTAGATTCTTACAAATGTTTGAAAGAAAATATAGTAAAATATACTATTTTTATCTTAACCTTGTCTATATTACAAATATTGACATACCTATGACTATATTTTTTTATGTCTATAGAAAAATTAACAATATCTACGGTAATAGACTAAAAATACAATAATTAAAGACAAAAACTTCCATTAACTCGAATTCTTGTTACTTATTACTGTTGACGTAATCGATTATTTATAGATAAATGCTTCAGTGAACCGCTGGCGATTATTCTGTTTGCTATTAACAGAACACAGTGCCTATTACAAATACATATTTTTAAACTCACCTTTTAAAGCGTATGAAAGTAAAAACACGCAGCTTCACGCTGTATCCCGAAAATAGTAGGGCAAACAGAGGGAACCTTGTGTGTCGAATGGCGGAACTCAACGCCGGAGTTTTCCCTTGGTGCCAGAGCGAAGGAATAAAAATCGCATTACCGTCACACTCCTGTGCCTCTGCGCCACGACGACCGACGTAACGTAAGTATTTTATACAAATAAAGAAAAATATATACATATATGCTAAACTAAAATACTTTGAGAGCATGCCAGCACGTTAACAAAAATATTTAGGCCTCATTACAGTTTGAATGGCTTCATTAGGCAAGTAGTTGCCTTGAAAAGTTACCTTGATGCCCTATATATTCGTTATGAAAGACTGACGTTAGTTGAAATATGAAAACGTGTTGACATATTCGGTAAGATTTTCAAATTAGTCAATCTTTTTCAGAATTGCAAGTTGAGACCAGACCCGCAAAGCGCGGCGTTGAGTTCCGCCACTCAACACGCAATGCCTCCAGAATAGGGTAGGAAATAATGAAGGTAGCACCATGTTCCGTTTGCTCATCCTGCTGCTGCTGCTGAAGCTAAAAAAGTGAGATTTTGAGTTTATGCAAATATTTTGTTTTGTATAAGGTAAATAGGTATTCCATATATTTGACACGAAACGTTTCGTCAGTTCTTGCAAGCCCAGTCGTATTATTATGCTTATAATATTTTTATGTCATTTCGATTCACCGTATTGGTTTCTATAAATATTTATTAGACTCAAATGTGTCAAGCGTATTCTGTCGTCAATAAGTCTAGTGGATGGTTTTTAAAGTAATATCAATTGAATAAGTGCTTAATAAACTTGAAATGATATTTTAGCAAACAAGGATAGAGAGCTGTATGTTATAAAATTGGACAAAAATATATAGATTTTTTATAAAACATTTGTTTTCGGCTAAATAATGTGAAAAAATATCGCTGCTATTACCTTTTACTATTACTTTCTTTTAAAAAGTGGTACAATTTCCATAGACAATATTTCTTTTCAGATGTTACTTAAAGGGTAAATAATTGGATGTTTTCCCCTATAATAAATTAAGACTAATACGACACTCAGGGCAAAACGTAAACCCAAGAGATAGGGAAGTCTCACACATAAAATCAAAATAAAAATACTAATATTTTTATACACACACATAATATATTCCTTCATCCTGTGCAATAACGAGTTGCAATGCAATACAAAGTGAAATTGTAGTATCCACACGTATTACCGATAAACTAAATTATATATTTTCTTGTGGAAATGAAAGTAAGTCTGTTATTACATAATTTATTTATTACACAGACGGCGTTTAGGAAATGTACAATTAAAATAAATATATAGAATTAAAATTATATATATATATATATATATATATATATATATATATATATATATATATATATATATATAT
>JAATLQ010010089.1:0-38118 GCA_013421005.1 Heliconius erato x Heliconius himera
AAGTGAATACGTACGGCAAAGTAAGAAAATAATAATTAATTGAGCGGATAAAAGAGAGAGACGAATAAATAAACTGTAATTGTCGTTTCTCCAATTTACAGGTAACTTGCTTTTGCTAAAATATTTGTACATATTGTAATTATGTTTATAATAATATTGATTAAAATATAATCTCCAATTTACAGAGAAACAAATTTAGTTAATTTATTCCAATAACCCAACCCTGATATAAATCATATATATATATATATATATATATATATATATATATATATATATATAATTTTTATCCAGTAAGTTTCATAAATATAACTTTAATAGATACCGAGAAAAGAAAAATTTACTATGTATAAACCTATACTATATATGAACACTCACATAAATGCAGAGGTCAGCTTAGACCTTGCGGCTTCATATTAGTAAAAGCATGCTATTTATTCCTGAACAGGACTTAAAGAAGTAAAAGAGACAAAAGATGGCGCTGTTTCAAAAATAATAATAAAATCCCTTTATAATTTATCTTAAAGACTTTTTAGTTGATCTATTAAAAAACTTACAAGAATATATAGATATTTTTTATAGTTGATTATATGTAAAACAATGTTCTACATTACTACTCTACCAGTCTATAATTTTCTTTTTAACTGTTCATTGACATTCATATAGAATAAGTATTGTATGAAATATTATGAATATTATTGTCCATTTACATACTACCTAGGTAATGAATAATATTTCAAGGTATTGTATAGAGTATGTTTTGTAAAAAAAATTGATCTAGGTCTATTATACATTCCTATAATCAAGTTACAGATTTATCAGTTTTTATACTCTATATTGCCGAGGTATTGTATATAATATCGAATTATTAAGTTTGCTGGTAACATTTATATAAAATTTTATTCGTACTTTAACGCATCAAATTCGCAATTTTACACTTCACAAATAAATATTTGTTTTACTCAAATTTTGAATGAATAAATAAGAAGTTTAAAATTGTTAATTTGATCTGCAAAAGTATGAATTTAAAAAAGTAAAAAGTTAAAAATCTATAACAAAATTAATTTTATTTACATACAATAGACTAAAGAATCATGTTTCACACATTATTTTTTACTGGAACCTTTATCGCGTCTTTTTTTAATATGTTTCTTTGTTTTAGTTTTTCTTTTTTCAGCTTTTTCTTCTTTGATAGCTTTCTTTCTAGCTTTTTTACTGTTTGGCGACTCATCTCTCGGACGGGCGCTGTTTTTAAATTTGCCTTCTGTAATTTTAAAATTTAAATTTAAAAAATAAAATTGATTCTTGTTTATATATTTATGTGTGTGGGTGTCACAATAGCAAAAATTTCATAGAATAATTTAGGACCCATTGAAAGTTCCATATTTTGAAATATGTAACAGAAATTATTTAAATGCAGTCAATCACTATTGTTTCTTAGTAAGCATTTAGTGTTTGTTTTATTTCAATTTTGGTTAATAAATAAAAAAAGTTATATCAATTTAAAGTCCGGTCATGGAGCAGGGTCACAGAGTGTGACTGTAAAATAGACTGGCTGTGGGTTCAATCCTCACATGAAAAAATAAAATATTTACTTACATTTATATTTTATTTCTTCACTTTAGTGTCGAGGCAAAGCGCGGCGTTGGGTTCCGCCACTTAACACGCAATGTCTGCACAACTTAGCTGATAGTGGAGAACAGTGTGTCTTAACACTAGGTCCTCCCTCTGTCCACCCTGCTTTATGCGGGATACAGCATAAAGCTGATTTAATTTAATTGTTTAATTTAAACTATTGTGTTCAATTGTTTTGTTGACAAAATTTCTACAAAAAATATTACTGCTATACTTACTGCTGTCATCATCATCATCACCATCTTGTTCAGAAGTACTTTCTGAGCCAGACTCAGATATTTCATCTTCCTGTAATATTTCCGGTTTGTCAACAGTGCCTGTTAAGTCTTCATTAAAACCTGCAATTTTTTTATATGCCAGATCTGCAGTTTCACCTTTCTTTGCTTTAGTAATATCTCGCTCATAGTTTATAACCTGAAATTGTTAGAAAAGTTTTTCATTATAAATTAAAATCAAATAAATCAGCTTTCACAGTCTTTGAATTTTTTGAAGCATTGCATGTTGAGTGGTGGAAGTTAGCGGCGGCCTTGGTACCAAAATGAAGAAATGGAAATATTAATAAATAATAGTGAATTCTCACCATTGGAGATCAAACCCATGTATGTCACAGTTACAGGCACACACTTGTGCTCCTGTACCACAAATGCCTTGACTTAATTTTCGTTATAAATGGAGATAGACATTTGTTATAATATGGCTAAATATATTAAAATAATAATTATTATCTCACTGTGTTTAGGCAAACTGTTTCAATTTTGGGTGGGAAACAGAGAACAGGGTAGGTTTGCATTGTCTGCCTGCTGCAAGTTAAATTTCAATCATAACAGGTAGTAAATTAATGATTATGGTATGACATGGGTTATAAAGGGCAAATAAGTTGTGATAGCAACTAGTGTATAGTAAATAAAAATAATATTGACAGTCCCTAGGTAAAGAATCGATAGTGAAAAATTGTAAATTTCTTTTATTGCTGTGTTGAACTACTAACAAAGGTGATTTTATTACATACACATTTAAAAAGCGCATATTTTTTTAAGAGAGCAAATCAGAGAACCACACTTCATAGTAATTTGAAAGAGCAATAAAAACATTTACCTTGGGACTATCAATAAATGAATTACCTCTGTTAATCTTTTTGGTATATAAATATTTTTAAATGCTTCCTCTTCTACTTGTTCTTGGGCCGTCATTTCATCAAAATCCCGTGATGCTGCCTTTTCAGATAGCTTTTCTAAACAATCTTCTAAATTACTTTCATTAATAGATGAATCCGTTATAAAATCAAATAGCTCTTTAACAGTCAGCGTAGCAACACCTTTCTTTCTAAAGAAATCAGAAATGTTTGTACAATCCTTTCTTAAGAACTCAAAAGCATGAGGATGGTCATGTTCTACTGACTGGGATACATCAATTACAACAACATTACCATTATGATATAATAAATTGAATTCAGATAAATCTGCATGTACTAATTTACAAATATTAAACATTTTCCACATCATAGTAATGCAATCTCGATATAAAGATCTAGCTGTTGATTGTGATATTTCAACATCTTTTAATTTAGGTGACGGCCAACCATTCTCGCCCATAAATGTCATAACTAACACGTGACTTCTTAAAATTATTGGCTCTGGAACATTCAATTGAGCATTGTATAACCTCACAAGATTTCTCATTTCTTTTTCAGCCCATGTTTTAACCATTTTCCGGGGATTCGACCTGCAATAGCCATTTCTAAAACGATATTCACCAGATACATATTTGTCCCTATCCTTGAATACTAATATAGATGTTTTAAATATTTTCACTGCAAAATCTCTACCATCTTTTGATGTAGCGTGATAGACATTAGCTTCTTTACCAGTAGAAATACATCCATTTATTTCATTAATGATTCCTCTGTTCAATAGTTTAAACAATATCATTTTAGTTCTGGGATCCATAACTTGTTCAGCGGTAGCTCTGTCATGTTTGTCTTTTATCCTTATTCTCACATTGTCAGACTTTCTATCATTTAATTCTATGAATTTCTGTGTTTTGTCATTCATAATCGGCTCATATTTGTCTACATTAATTTTATTAATGTACTTCTTAAAAAGTTTTTCACTTGGCTGGTAAGAAATTACTTTAGTAGTGGGATTCTGGGGGTTACTATGTTCTTTTTTCTTTGTATGGCTCTCTTCATCGGAATCGTAAAAGTAATCATCTGAATCAAGTTCATCACTACTAATGTTTTTTATTTCTGGGACATCAGCAAACTAGAAATTAAAATAAAATAAGTGATTAGTATTTTTAACATGATTCAATTTGTAATTAATGAAATATAATAATAAACAATATTAATTTATTTGGCATTTATTGTCAGCAAGATTACACTTAGGTCAGCGAAATAAAACGGGATAACATTATAGAACATAATAATATGACTTACTCGAACCTTTGATTTGACTTGTTTTGAAATATCTTCCTCATAATCGCTAAACTGGCCATCGTCTGACATGATTATAATATTAAATAAAAGAAAAATTGTTTAGTCTTCTCTGTACTTTCTTTTTTATTATGTTTACAAAATAACCATACAACTACAAGCACAACAGGGAACACTTTCATGTCCACAATCCCACATGGCCACAGATGACATTGACAGTTGACACATGTCATATGTGTGTTGTGCTCGTCCGGAAATGAATAATTTAATGTACCATCACCATCATCTAAATTCTTTTAGACTTTAATTCAGGATTTCATAATGGATTTAAATTAAAGAAGTTATAAACAATTTTATTTACGTACCTACTGTATATCGTGTTATATAGCGCTCGGTGTCACAGGCGGAAAATTTATTTAATATTATAATATGTCCGTCTGATAGGCGACCGAGCGCTCCAAAATGCTGACAAGGAAGAGATCGAGTGAACAGCGCCGGTGGGAAAGGAATTTTTTCGTTTATTATTCCATAGTGGAGTAATTAAGTCGTAGGTTAAGTTAGATTACTTTAGGTTTAAACAGATTACTGTTTTTCTAACATTGAAAACAGTAATCTTAGATATAGTTTAGTTTTAATTTTAATTTGTAATTTAATTTAAGATTTTATTACTATAAGTTTTGTATTTAAAAATCGTATTTTCTTAACCCTCCAACTGCAGTCTACGTAACTATCGCGTAAATTTATTAATAGAAAAAATACTAGGGTGGCTGCTGTTTCGACATTGTGCTTGGATAAATTGCCTGATTATGTTAACAGGCACTGGCAAACTAAAGTGAACTGATTATATTAATGGTTTTATTTATGGTTTGTGAAATGAAACACAATATATTGATCATCTTTTTAAATTTATTATAAATTTCTCTTTGTTCAAATCAGTCCTTACACTTATTATTATTTTTTATATTATTACATCAACTGCTAGCATTTTTAAGACTTACACATGATGTAAACCTATTTTATTATAGCTTTGACCCTTGTATTAGATTTGTATAAAGTTAAAATTGCATATTATTTACTTAAACAAATTACAAATATCAAGTGCAACAGAAGAAGACAGTTACAATTTAAGATTCCACGTATTTACCGTATTCATCCTGCCACATCCATCACATTGTCGAGTGAAAAGTGAACCTTGGGATTTGCGATCCAAGTGGTTTGTTTAAGGGAACCCTTCGGAAAAGGGCTTTAACGCTCACCTTTATTTTCCGAGCGTTTCATACTATCTAACCAAATTTGAAATGATTCTACTAGTAAGTACCGCCTTCGAAATATATTTTAAAGATGAACTTATGATAATTCTAGAAAGACCGAGATCGAAAATCTAAATTCGAATTACTTGTTTGCCTTAAAATTATGATTGTTAGAGATAATGTTAGAGTTTCATATCCAGAATTCCAGATATTTTAGTTCAATTAATATTTCACAGACTAGGCTTCTAGAGTAATGAAAATTATGAGATAGCCAAATTTAACCTTAATTTTCAGGGATTTGTACTTTGTATCTTATGCGAGTCCATCATTGGAGTCTAATTAGTTAACTTCTTTTACTGACTCTATTGATCATTAGATTAAGCTTTTTTGACATTGAGTAGGTACAGGTAGATCTATCTCTTCGAATGGTTTTAAAAAGATGTTGACAATTAATTAGATCAAGATGGAGCCTTTGTAATTTATTTTTTGCCGAGAAATTTAATATGTAAAATAAGACACACACAGGTATATTAGTTATTTCATGTTTTCAGACGGCAACGACATTTACTAGGTTTTGTCCTCTTTCTCTGCCCAACCACGTAGGTACAGAATTCCCCTCCATCAATTCGTCATCGGACAACCTTAGAACATAGGTATTATTATTTATCCTTCGTCTAGCTTCACGTAAATACAGGATGGTCGAGCATAAAAAAGGTTATTAAAAAAATAGGAGCCCAGTCGTGGTGCAGGGGCATATAAATATATTATATATTATAAACACGACAGGTAGTGGGTTCAATTGCCATTCGAGGAAACGAAATATTTAATATTTTCATTTCGGCTTAATAATTTCTCTTTCTGGTAGGCCCTGTGTGTTGAATACACACAGGGCCTTCAGAAAGTGAGGTGTTCCTCACTTTTGTTGAAATATCTTAATGTCAACTGAATGTCTTAACTTTAGGTTCTCAGGTTCCCTCTGCCTACCCTACTATGTGTCGAATATCGCGTAAACCAATAAAAAAAGAGATAAAACAGTACATTTTCTAACGAAAATGATAATAAAACCCGTAACAATTAAAAAAATAGTGCAACATTTGGTTAACGTAGTTACGTCATATTTCATACATTTCAGATACCTATACCTACTTAAAAAGGACCTTGACAATGAATTTGTTTAATGAAAGAGAGTTGCATTGAGTAATAACATAAATATAGAGTATTAAAAGGGGCCGCTTGATTGAGGAATCAACTAATTCAATGTCAATTGGAAAAGTGACCGATGCTCTGTTATATTATGCATAAATATTATGATTTATTAATTAATATTCTGTGGTTGTAGATAATTTATTATGTAAAATTGATTTATTATAAAAAAATGTCCACTAAAATAGATAATGTGTATAGGTTTTTTTTAATGTTGGATTGTCCGGTTATCAAGGAAGGCATAAAACAAGTTAATAGGAGGAACTTAGTTCAATTTATTTTAAGTAATAACAACAGATAACAAAAAAAAATTTTTTTATTAGCCATTACATTTCAAAGTTCAAATAAACTTATCGATTGGAATTAAGAACGTGATGGAGGCGTGCAGTAACTACCTAGCATACTCAATACGACATCGATTCGTATTTACCTGGTATGGATTATTTCATTTATTTTCATTTACCTACATGAAATGTGTCTCAGTTATTTCCATTTGAACACAAGGGTAAAGCCGCAGTTAGAAAACATTGTGAAATAGAAGTGTCTTAATGGAATATGAGTGTCCTAGCACTAGGTTCCCAGGTTCCAGGACTGCACTGCTATGTGCGGGATGTAACGTTAACCTAAATCCCAGTAAGATATAAAAATAAAAATTTCCTTGTGTAACATTACAAATGATTTTATTGTAAGTAATTGTTCTCGGTAAAGGTAAAGGTAAAATATGTATATAAAACGAAACCTAGTCGTTTAATTTGTTATAGACTTACGTACGTAATTACTTATAGTACGCATTCATTCTAGTTTTTGTTGAATGCTAAACAATGAGCATACCTAATCATTATTTTCTCTGTTTTCCTGTATGTACCATATCTTATTACACAGTCATAATGATTCAGTGGCTCTGTGAAATTGATTTTACGATTTTGCAGAAAACAACTTGTTTTAATCCATGTTTACTAAAGATAGTAAACAAATTATAAAGCTTACGCAGAACTTAAGCGGTAAACAGAAGAAGAAGAAAGACACAGAAGGGTAGGCTGAGGGAATCTAGTATGAAGGCACTCCGTCCACTACGTCCACGTGCGGAAAGTAGGTTTCCGCCGAATTCTGGAGTGACGGAACTCAACACCGCGCTTTGCCTCGATACCAGAGCGAAGAAATGGAAATATAAATTTAACTAAATATTACATTTCCTAGAGTGAGGAAATGAAATATTAACCCACAACCAGTCGCGTTTACAGTCACATTTTGTACCTCTGCACCACGACTGGTCTCTTTAATATACCTAAATACATTTTTATAGTATTTATTTATTAATCGGAAATTATTAGTATTTTAAACGAACTAACTCTAATTCTATTGTTTGGAATATAGTATAGTAACTATTATAGTTATTTGATAAATTATATTTAAAAACCTTTTAAAGGATTAAAAAACTAACAAAAAATTTCATTATTTATTTCCAAAAGTTCTTGTGTCTGTGCTTGTGATTATATAAGTATTTTTTACCTTCGCGCTGAATCACGCAAATAACAGGACAAAGGGAACCTGGGAGCCTAGTTTACGAGACTCCATTCCCATTAATAACTATTCAAGTAACGTTATTATTATTCATTCGTATAGATAAAAAAAATAAACTAATACATAAAACATATACAACATGTTTAAGCTATTAATATAACCAGAAATAATGGGTGGTTTTATTATTATTAAGGAGATGAGAGAAAAGAGAAAAGTAAATGATTATAATATCTAAGTGTATCAAAATATTATTTTTTAATAAAACAAATAATCTAATTTAATTATTTATGGTTGATGGTCGTTCTCAGTTGACTAGCCATGTAAAAAGGTCAAATTTGACCCATAGTGCAACTAATTACAGTAATTGAAGTGTCAAGGTAAGGCTTAAATATATTTGATTCTAAAATGTTTCGGTTTTTCAATAAAATTATATAAAAAATCTTTATTTTGGTATTTTAATCATATCATCCTTCTTATTTAAACCAAGATGAACATGTTACTGATATTTTTACTAATTTAAAAATTATTATGTTATATGTATGTGACGTAATCAATAAATTTGCTAAATCAATTTTTATGGAAGCGCATTCAACAATTCGCATTACACACAAATATAATTTTAGATATATATTTAATAGCTTTCTAACCAACCCTAATCTAAATGTACGTTATTAATTATTTGATTTGTTTGCAATTTACAACAGTAAATAAAACATAATAACCTTACAAAGTGAATTGATGCTGACGTAAAGTATTTAAGAAGGCTACCCGTTCAGAGACGGGCCAAAATCGCACCACTTATGGCTGCGGCCGCCCGCAACCGCTCGATTTCATTGTTATTATTCAATTCAATTTAATATAAAAGAAAAATTGCCAAAAAATCAATGCTAAAGTTTTTGTAAAAAATAATTGAAACATGCCTGCTGATTCTACAATTATAGCAGCGGGGGGAGAGCGGGAGAGTGTCATTTTGTTTCAAAGTCTCTCGGAGAGACCGAAACATGAAGACTTTCTACGTCGGGCGGCAGATCTGCTGGTGGAAAGAGTGGTTTTCGGTAGGGCGTCAAGAAGCTCGAAGGTTGTGGAGTGGGCGACCCCTGAGGAAATAAAGAAAACAATTGATTTGAAACCCCGAAATGGTCCCGTGTCCCACGAGGAGCTTTTAGCTTTTATGGCTGATGTAAGTATAATTCTTAATTGTCTATGAAAAAAGAGAAAGGCATATATTAGTTTAATAGTTTTATTTATGTTTACAATTTTTTTGTTGTTATTAATGCAGATTTTACTTTTTATATTTTTATATACGCAATTGCGCATATCACATGGAATGATATACATATGTATTATATTACAGAAAAAAATATAGATAATATTTTAAATTTAATTGATTTTATTTATTTATTTTTTATTGCAGATTGCCCGGTACTCAGTCAATACTGGGCACCCATACTTTGTGAACCAGCTTTTCTCGTCTGTAGATCCTTACGGCCTTGTCGGCCAGTGGTTGACAGACGCACTAAATCCAAGTGTGTATACCTTCGAAGTAGCGCCCGTGTTTACTTTAATGGAAGAAGAAGTTCTTCGTGAAATGCGTACAATAGTCGGCTGGCAGGGAGGTGAAGGTGATGGTATATTTTGTCCAGGAGGGTCCATAGCCAATGGATATGCTATTAGTTGTGCAAGATTCTATCTTTATCCAGAAACCAAGGTAAGTTTTGACGTTTAAAATATAGTTATCGAAATATTAAGACGAATTTTCCTCACTTTCTATTTTTATCTATTTCTATTCGTATATCAAAAACTAAAAGGGAACCCTTACAGGATCACTTTGTCGTCAGTCTATTCGTCTGTCATGACTATTTATCTCGAGATTACGTTAAGATTAAATAGTATCAAATATTTATGTTCCTTAGAAAGATATAAGCATTTTTATGTGAAATTCGCTGCGTCATCAAAACCTATGAGAACGTGGACCCACAGTTATGAATTTTGGCACGATGTGAGAACTTACTATATAAGAAAAAGAAAAGTGAAAATTTATTGGTGTTTTATAGAAAAAATCAGCAAAAAATAAACTTGTATTTGTAGTTAATTTCATACAAAATGAGTCCATACGTCCGAAAAGTCAAGTTTGTCAACATTTATAAGTTGTATTTCCCGTTGAACTATATATAATACTTAAGTTAGGATGAAACCCTCGGTGTTCAAGTCCGATTCGCACTTGCCCGGTTTTTATTATGATAAGTTCTACGTACATATAATTAGGGTGTTTGTTAAAAATATGCAGGCATGGTTAGGTATATTTTTTTTATAAAGTAATTTATTAAACTACAATTTTCGTCTTTCTACGTACAATGTAATTACATTTAGCACTGAAATAGAAAAAATGTAGATTCATTTTAGTATATTTTAACATTATTTTGTGATAATAAATTATTCATTCATTGAAGGACGGACTTATTTGAGGACATTTTAAGACGGTACTAAAGTTAATTTTATTTTTGCTTTTCATACTAAATGTTAATTTTTACTTTTTACTAATTAATTAACGCTAAAAACTGTAGTTAAAGCAAGACTGAGAATTGCTTTCGATTTTAACAAAGTAACCATTCTATCGAGATACAATCATTATTAAAAAATGTGCAACCAACAAGCAATTACGGTTGTCCTTCACAACATTTTATTATGGTCCGTTGAGTTTTTTATTCATTTAATAAAATTATATATTTAACAGTAATGTTGTGTATCTTAGATGCATCGATTGTTTTGAAGGCATCATTTAGTGATCACCTTAACCCCGTTTTGTGATTATTATTTCGTCGCGTGCTATATGGACCTTGGTATTCGATATGTCATTAAAAAAACCCGTTAAGTGCGAGTCGGACTCGCTCACAGAGGCTTCCGTAACAATTTTAGTATTGTAGGTCAACGGGAAGTATAACTTACAAAAGTTGACAAATTTAAGTTAGCGAGTATATGGGTTCATTTTGTATGAAATTAACTAAATATTGTTTAAAGTTTGTCAGAATTTTTTTGAATGAAGTACCTACCTATAAATTTCTGCTTTTTTTTATTGTTTCCTTTATGTATATTGTAAGTTCTCACTTCTTGCTTTGATTTCATAATTGTAGATCCACGAGAAGTTCCCTATAGATTTTCTTATGCGGCGAATTTTATATAAAATGCAGCAAAATCATTCATAAATGCTCCTATCTTTAGATTGGGTTGTCTTGATTTGAATCTGTGCTCTCAGACACCGTACACCTGAAAGTTTTATATTAATTTCATCTTAATAAAACTTGACAATAACGTGAACCTATAAGGCTTCCTTTTTACCTTTTAAAGTAACGGAACCCTAAAAACGACAAATAATATCCGCAAAACACACTGTGTTCTGCGCACTGTTGAGATTCTAGGACAAATTATAAAGCATTTCAGATTAGTTAAATTTTAGGTAAAGAATTTTATGAATAGGTAATCAAATAATTTTAGTAGGAGATGCATATTTGCAGCATCCTTTGTCGTTGTCGCATATTTGATTTAATTTCTGAGTAAAAATCTGTAAACAATAGATATACATATATTTCCATACATTTGGAGATAATCAAGATTAAAGGAAATCAACATTTTTATCCCTTGAAGATTTTATTTAATTTCTTATTTTTTAATTATTTAATATTGTTGATGAATTTTTAACAGTTTTTATTAATAATCTTAAATTAGTATATAAGTATCTTAGTCGATTGGGGTAATACAAGCATAATATCTAATATTATTTCCTAATACAAAAGAAAAAACAATATTTAAACAAATGAAAAATGTAAGTGTAAAATAAATCGAAGAAATAGAAATCGAAACACAAAAACTGTAAATTCATAAATAAGGAATTCAAAAGTTAAGTGATGAATATTTTTATTAGATACTAGCGATCCACTCGCGGCTTCGCCCGCTATGTCTCTTCAAATATTTATTTATTAAAAGAGATGTAAGAGTGTGATCCTTCTGCTTACATTGCTATATGCGGAATATAGGGCGGAGCTGAAAATGAAATAATATGCTTGAGAAAAAAGTAGTAGAAATAAATATCGAAAAACTATTTATCTAGCTATAATCATTGAGCTCAGTCGTGGCGCAGGGGCAAAAACGTGTGACTGTTATCGCGACAAGTTGTGGGTTCGATTTCTACTGAAGGTAATTCATTGTTTAATATTTTCATTTCTTCACTCTGGTGTCAATGCAAAATATAGCGTTGAGTTCCGCCACTCAACACATAAAGCCTCAAGAAATCGTCCGAAAGTGGGGAGTGGAATTTCTTAACACTAGGTTTCCTCTGCCTACCTACTAACCTGCTACACGCGGGATATACAGCGTAGAGTTGAAAAAATATCTATAATGAATAATGTCTATAGTATCATTACGATTTTTCCGTACTTATCATTACCTTTTAGTGTGATTTTTTTTATAATATTACATATTACTATAATAATGTACCTAATGAGGCCAGTCGTGGAGCAGGGGCACAAAATGTGACTGTAAAACCGACTGGTTGTGGGTTCGATCCGCACTCGAGGAGATGAAATATTTATTTAAATGTATATTTTCATTTCTTCGCTCTGGTGTCGAGGCAAAGAGCGGCGTTGAGTTGCGACATTCAACACGCCCTGCCTGCCCTGAGGAACGGAGTGTCTTAAACACTAGGTTTCTTCTGCCTAGGGTAGGCAGTGTGCGGGATACAGCGAGAAGTTGATTTTATGTTACTATAATTCATATATTATGTACCTACATACATAATAAAAATATTAGGCTTGTACCTACCACTAACCTCTTAAATTGTAAAACTTGTAAATATAACTTTGCGTCTATATGGACAGAACAGGAAATAATTATAACATCTAATCAACGATCCATCCTTATATTAATAATGATATTCTAGTAATAAACGCGTACAATACATAATAATATCTAGATACGTTATGTAATTGTGTATGTTCTTCCTTAATTTAATATAATGTACATCATATGGCGTTGTACATCAAGATATACATAGTTTAATTATTATTTTTTAGCTTGACGCTCTATTCTGAGGGTAGGCATAAGGAACGTAATGTTAAGACATTCCGACCCCATTTCTCTACACTCTGATTTCTCAATTTCCTCCTAATATTGAGCGGCGGAACTCGACGCGTTATAAATATTAAATACTTTATTTTCTTGAGTGAGAATCGAACCCACAACCTGTCGCGTTTAGAATCGCACGCTTGGGCCCCTGCGCCATGACTGACCTAAGTAATGATTCATTACTATATAATATACTATTCTATATTCTAGATTATACTGCTACATTTATTATTGCTTACTTACTATGTACGCTACATGCAATTATCATATTATAAAACGAAGAATCTAATTTATATACCTAGACAGCTGAAAAAGCTAAACTAATATGACAAATAAAAAAACTATGTTTCCTTATTATTAGAAATATTTTAATTATGATATTATTTTTAAAATAAATTGACATTTCAAAATATAATTGCAGACCAAAGGAGTACACGCTGTGCCAAATCTTGTGTTGTTCACATCAGAGCTAGCACATTATTCAACTAGGAAAATGGCAGCGTTCATGGGTATTGGTAGCGACAATTGTATAGCAGTAAAAACTGATGAATTTGGTAAAATGATTATTGAAGATTTAGAGAAGAAAATAGACGAGGCTGTTGAAAATGGATTTACGCCTTTTATGGTGACTTCGACTTCTGGAACAACGGTCTTCGGAGCTTTCGACCATATAGTGCCAGTTGCTAATATATGCAAGAATTACAAGATTTGGCTTCACGTCGATGCAGCTTGGGGAGGCGGTGCGTTAATGTCAAAAAAGCATCGGCATCTTTTAAATGGCATCGAGATGTAAGTATATTTGTAAATAGTTGTAAATTTTACATTTTTACGGATAACCAATAGTAAAATTTTCTACCAAAAAAAATAATTGATGATCAATTCTATCTTTGCTGTAAATAACTGAGCAATACACAAAAGTTACAAGAACTTTTGTTGTATTTTCAGTAATGTAAATGAGTTGAATTCCTAAGGACTGATATTTTGTATAATGGTAATTTTTATCTTCACTTTGGAGGTCTAATAATTTGACATCGTAGCAAACTATCAATATGTTTAGTAAAATATAATAGCTAAAAATATACCCATAAAAAGTTATGGGTATATTTTTATTTATAAATTTAATCGAAACAAATAAAATTTAAATAGTTCAATTAACGTACCTAATGGTATCTAATTAAGTTTTATTTTTTTATAATATACATTTGTTGTTATTTTAGGGCGGATTCAGTCACCTGGAATCCTCATAAGTTATTAGCCGCCCCGCAACAGTGCTCTACATTCCTGACCAGGCATAAGCGTGTACTCGAGGAAGCTCATTCGTCTAACGCAAAATACCTGTTCCAAAAAGACAAATTTTACGATACTTCATACGACACCGGCGACAAACACATACAGTGCGGACGAAGGGCTGACGTACTGAAATTTTGGTTTATGTGGAAAGCGAAAGGCAGCGAAGGATTCGAAAAGCACATCGACAAGTTATTCGATAATGCAAACTTTTTCCTCGAGCATATTAGACAACGGGAAGGCTTTCAGCTGGTGCTGCAGAAACCAGAGTGTACCAATATAATGTTCTGGTATATACCAAAGTGTCTTCGAGGCTGTGAAAATGAGCCAGACTACAAAGAGAGATTACACAAAGTTGCACCCAAACTAAAGGAACGTATGATAAAAGAAGGGAGCATGATGGTCACGTATCAGCCGCAAGGAAACCTGGTGAACTTTTTCCGTATTGTCTTTCAAAACTCCGCACTCGACCACAAGGATATGCTTTATTTCGCAAATGAGTTCGACAGACTCGGTTCTGATATAGTTGTTTAGATCACAATATTTTAATTTTAATTTTGCGTAACCTTGATTTAACTAATATTATTACGAAATGTGTATAGCCTTTATTTTTATTTATATGGCATTTTATATTCGATAAGAATATATTATTATGTTGTTGTAATAAATATTTATTTATTTGAATATTTACTTTATTTTATTAAAATATTTACCTGTACTGTAACTATATAAAAAATGGTATTTTAGTAAAAATATAAATAATAATAATTGAAGTGATCAAAAAAAATCAGCTTCACGCTGTACGCATACAGCAGGGGCAGAGGAAACCTAGTGTTAAAACATTCCGTTCCCCAGGTTCTGTCGAATTCTGGAGGCAATGCGTGTTGAGTGGCAGAACTCAACGCCTCGAACCAGAGCGAAGAAATGGAAATATAAATGTAAATAAATATTTAATCTCCTCGAGTGGGGATCGAACCCCCAACCAGTCGGTTTTACAGCCACAGTTTGTGCTCCTGCGATACTAAAGTACATACTTTTTTATGCATTAAATGTTTTTCTCTTCTCATTTAAATGAGATGTTATAATATAATATAAATAATCATGAATTGTCAGTCGACAGGCTTGTAAGCGCGACAGATTGTGGGTTCGATACCCACTCTTGGAAATTCAATATTTAAATATTTCTATTTTCTTCGCTCGGGTGCCCAGGCAAGGCGCAGCGTTGAGTTCTGCCACTCAACACTGCCTCCAGAATTCGGTGGAAAGTGCGGAACAGAGTGTCTTAACAGTAGGTTCCCTCTGCCTACTCTGCTGTGTGTAGACGTGCAGCTAAAAAAAATAATGGTAATAATAGTAGAAAGTTGACAATTTTCAATAAAATGTTAAACATTTCTCACAGGCAGCGCAAAAAAATATTAAACATCGCACACTTACATATAAACAAGTTCAATAAGTAAGGACATAATTTAATTTCAATAATAATACTTTAATGTATCTACTTATAATGTAAATGTTTACAATATCATATAACTTAACGAAATACAACAACATAGTTCGACGAGTCCGTGACGTAGCGCCTGAGATGGTTTGGCCGCGTTACGCGCCGGCCTAGGAACTATGTCGGATGTAAGTGCCTTGCTATATCAGTTCCTGTAGTGAGACCGCCCGGACGCTCAAGAAAGCGCTGGTTGGATGTCGTGATGCAGGACATGAGAGCCAATGGTCTTACCACAGGGGACGTTAAAAACGGTGCAAAGTGTAGTAAGTAAGGAAGGCAGGCCCTGGCATCTAAACTAATACACTTAAAATGTTTATTTCTTAAATCAATGTTGGTATTTCCCATTTCACTAAATAATTTCAATATTTCTGTTTTGTTTGCTACTATTCTTAATAGATAAGAATGAATATAAATATAATAATAAATATCTACAGATGTCATTCACTCGAATCTAAATAAAAAATCGTGATAAGATAACTGATAATTGCTAATTATTTGGGCGACAATGACGTATTTCTTTTTTTTTAATAAAGATACCAATGTATACAGAACGACTATTCTTTCATTAACCTCCTATATATCAGTATTTAAAAGAAAATTTTACGAACAAAGATTTAAATTAATTTTAAAATGAAAAACATTGTTTTAATAATACTCAACTTCCTGTGTACGCATTGATGAGGGACAAGCAAGACAAGGGAAGAGTTCTTTAAAAATACTAAAAGTATATAAAATTTTAGTAGCAGTCGTAGATTGAGGATTACATTTTATGCTACATATCGATGTACTATTTAGATAATAACTGTAAAAAAGGAAAATATGTTTTTTTTTTATTTTAAACATTGTTCCGTGTGGGTTTGAACCCATATTACAAGTTTTATCAGAAATGTCTTAAGTGTTATGGGTGCGTAGTTATCAGCTTCACCTATATCTCGCATACAGGACACGGGTAGGCAGAGGGAACCTAGTGTTAAGACGCTCTGTTTTCCACTTTCCGCCGAATTCTTGAGGCATTGCGTGTTAAGTGGTGGAACTCAACGCCGCGCTTTGCCCTGACACAAGAGCGAAGAAATGGAAATATAAATTGAAATAAATGGAATATAATTTAAATAAAGGATCGAACCTACAACCAGTTGACTTTGCAGTCACACTTTGTGCCTCTGCGCCACGACTAGCCTAGTCGTAGTTATAATATATACTATAATTATAACAATATAATATTCCCATATAGTATATTTGACAGGATATTATATAGAACCTGACGGAAGCAGATACACGAGAGCTTTATTAACAGTAATTAGCCACAAGTGTATCGAAACCATCATTCATCAATGATGACGCACAATTGATCAAAGTCTCTGAGATTGATTTATGAATTTTCGATTCTAAATGTATTGTAGTATATTAAGGTATATCTAATATTTAAATTATATATTATCAGTCAAGGCAAGATAAATATTACTTTTCTTTTTTCGTATACCTAATGGTTTCACGATAGCATTGTGGTACACTATCTTTTCTCAAACACAGTTAACTCTTTTTCACCACCAGTCAGGATAGTCAGCTCCTACCAAGTAGGCACAAGAACATGATGGTGGAAGGTCCTTACGGCAACAATATGAAATGTCTTTAAATTGGCGAAAACCCAATAATGGACTGTAGGGTAAATATTACTTTCTTTCATTTAACGCTCTAAAAATATGATGCATGAAAATATATTTTCTGAAAATTCGTTTTCTATTCTGATGTAGCGTCTAATATTCCCATTTTTGTAAATCTAATTCACATATTGCTTTAATTTTTATAAATATACAAAGAAACACTTAACCTTCTAGTATAACTAGGCCGGTCGTGGCGCAGCGGCACGAGGTGTGACTGCAAAACCGATTGGTTGTGGGTTCGAATCCCACTCGAGGAGATGAAATATTTACTTAAAGGAGAATGAAACTTTTGGGCCGTCACGTAAAGAATTGAGATGTGATCTAAAAAATTACAATTTTTTTTTTATTTTTAAAATAGCAAATAATAAATTAATTGACATTCTGGAAGTGGAGAAAAATGAAAAAAAATAAGATTTAGATCCTTAATGGATTAAAATCAATCATATTTTAAATCATAGATGTGACAGCTGATTGACAATCACACCTTGTCTAATGATTTTTTGCATTTTTGCTTCTATTTGTCATCGCAAAATCAAGCCATTAAATAAAAAACATAAAAAAAACATTTGCTTCTGTCATTACGTTCGTGTCATAACGCATCGACATTTTGAATGTTTTCCCGTTTGTTTGATATTTTCAACGACTACTGTTTTGTTTTTCTCGGATTTTGACTCTGCCTACTTTGTACGACCCTCGCTTCCTCACTGGACTCTGAAATCTTTTGGATCTTACGACCACCACGCTATGGATATGAATCGCTGTGTGAATTGTGGGATAGCCAATGGACACTGCAGTACCCTAGTCCGACGACCTTTAGACGATGAAAACCACCACAACCTGGTTACTTAGAGGTGTGATATAATCCCGAAATATAAGCAGGAAAATATATTTCTGTTACATTTTAGTTGACAGCTTTCGTAGAGGAAGGGAAGCTATTGCTATGAAATACTGCAATTATATTGTAGGAAGACGAATGGTAGGCTGCTGTACTCATGTTATGAATATTATATATATAAGGTACCATACCTTAGTTGGGCTAGATACCAAAATAATTTAGTTCCACCTGCACTCTTCTTAGATGACATTTTAATAATAGATAATAGAAGAAGAATAAAATATTCATTAAAATGTGTTTTATTTATAAATAATAAACATTAATGCTTAAACAACTCAGTAATCACATATTTTATAGAAGTTGATATTCAAGATATTGTGCTGCGAACTTAACCTCACTTTTATCAAATCTCTAATAACTCTGCTCTCAGATTGCCAAAATTTATATAGTTTTCAGGGAGGGAATGATGTACCTAAATCTATTAAATCATACCATTTTCATATCTTTACATTCTGGGCCCAAAAATGTATGGAATAGTTTCAGTCTCCTTTATATTTCCATTTCTTCGCTCTGGTGTCGAGGTTAAGCGCGGCGTTGAGTTCTGCCACTCAACACGCAATGCCTCCAGAATTCGGCAGAAAGTGGGGAACGGAGTGTCTTAGCACCAGGTTCCCTCTGCCTACCCTGCTGTGTGCGGGATACAGCGTGAAGCTAATTAATTAATTAATTTAACACTTAACCTTTTTTTCCAATTCCTTTCCTTTTATTCCAAAGAATAAAAAGTAATGTAAAGTAGGCGAAAAAAAATCTAATGTTGATACACTCCGGTCTCCGCTTTCCATCCGAATTAAGGGCATTGCTTTTGTGTTGTGGAAATGAAATCCAGAGTAAGGATATGAAAAAAAAAATAGTAAATATGAATAAAATCGTTCTCTTGAGTAGGTAAAAATATGAAATAATTAATATTATTTACAATTTAGGGCATCAGTGCCAATAAGGCAAGGCCGCTATTTACTTAAATGCGACATCTTTCTCTTTAATATTCATTAAATTAAAGTTTTCCTATTTTTAACAATGGCACTAGTGTAGGTAGACGCTACTAAGAGGTTTCCTATTTACTAAAGAAGTCGGGACAAAGCGAAGAATTCCAGTGAGAAAAGCGTTATAAATTAAGAGCGTAAACAGTATATCTCGCATTTTTTTTTTCGAAATGGCTAAACTGTTGTTACCTGGAATGGTCTTTATAGCGTCATTGGTTGAAGAAGGGCGAGAGTAGTTCGTTAATACTAAAAGTAGGGTACTAGTATAGAAAGACTGGGCAGACCGATCGGCGTGGAGGTCCTTGGGGGTGGCTTATGTCCAACAGTGAGCATTGAAAGGCTGATAAAATGATGATGTATCGGATAAAACATAATACACACAGCGGCCGGATTTTTCAGAAAAGATTTTTCAACAACCGTTTCAACAACCGTTTGCATTCAGACGCTGTGCCACGGTGCCACGATGGCCTCAACAACTGCGATTTGAAGTTGCCTATTCTTGTTGGCTAGACTTTCATTTTTATTTCATGGCTGTAGGTCATCGGGAAATACACCGTTTGAATGTTGACAAATTTAAGTTTGTGGGTGTGCCTTCTATTTTATATGAAGCGAACTATAAATATAAATTCATTATGAATATTTTCTATTTTTTTTTCTGTGATATACTTATAAATATCCAATATTCGAATTGTTTTTTCGGTTTATAAGTTATCAAACTCGTATCTTTTCATTACATTGTAAGTCAAAGAAGTTTATTTTTACTGTACTTTACGGAACTAATTTGAGGCGCTTTTTTTTCAAGTTATATCCCACATATACAGGACCCGCAGAGAGGTTCTCTCTGCGGGTCCTTGGGAACCTAGTGTAATGTACTGCGCTCATTATTAAGTTACACTTTTTGTTCCTTACTTTCTGTATTGCTTGTTGAGGGGCGGAACTTAACACCGCAATTTGCCTCGTTACCAGAGCTAAAAAATGAAAGTATTAAATATTTTAGTTCTCCGAGTGGAGACGAATGTTATATTACAAAACATTTTACCAAAGTAAACAAGTAGCATCAGGTACATTAAAATTTGATTGTAATAAAACTCTTCATACGCAACAAAGTATGGAGGAGAGGAGTGGTAGAAATATACGGAGACACTATATCGCTTATCAATAAAATAAGATTTTTATTCGATATCGATATTTAAGTCTTAGTTTCTTCATGAATTTCTGTAGTAACTATATTTATATTATACATTTTTATAAAGCTCATCATCTCTTCTTCAATAAAATATAATTAGTTTGTTATAAAAAAGTTTATAATAAATAAAAAGTGTTATATTTTAATATTTTCGTTTTTTCATTTGGAGTTTCACTGTTGCCGCTGGCTGCCACTGCCGAGAAAACTATAGTATTGTATACTGATAAATATTGAGTAACTCTTTGTGGACTTCTCCAAGACTTTTTTAAAACCTACTGATATGAGGTGAAAAAAATCGTTGATACCAAACAAGTGGGGTTTTTTACGTAAGTTACTAAAATATATAACACCTATAAGCTAAAAACCAATATGTACTTTTAAGCACAGACATTTAAGAATATTTATTAAGAAAATAAAAGTATAAAATAAAGAATTTTGAAGCGTTAAGAGAGGTAGTGGAACACCTCGGTTGCCTTCGAAAACACAGTATCAAAGATATTGCAAAAGCATGAGGATGTATGAAGAGGTTGATGACAGAGGACGAGGCCAAAGAGGTATGCAGAAGCCGTAGCGTTGGGCGCGCCGTTCTCTCGGACTACCTCGCTAGGGATACGCCGTGGAGATAGATTTATATTTAAATTTTGAACACTAAAGAGTGTCAAGACCTAAAATTAATAATTAATATTCATATTTACTGATCTATACCTACATGTATAGGTCAGTAAAAATGAATATTAATTATTATAATAATTAATATTAATTTTTACTTAATAATTATTAGTAAATTTGAATGTAAAATTGATTTCAAAATAACTAACTTTTTATATTCATATAATTATTTACACGATACTGAAAAACAAACGAATTAAACCTTTTTGTCTGTCTTTCGTTTGTCCGTTTTTGTTTAGCTAATATCCCCGGATATACTGAACCACTTTTGATGTTACTTTCGTTGGAAGATAGAGGAAGCAGTAGAGCAATATATATTTATCAGGTTAGAGACAGGACTTACGCTGGAAAAAACATATTTATCGTGTGCGAGTCTTACCGCCATGTGCGAGACCTACCGCCCAGGTACATAAAAATAAAAAAAAAAATTTAATATTTCTTTAAGAGCAAAAGTATGTAAATAAAATTCAATAATTAAAAATTATAAATGTTCATTTATGACTAATTAGGTACTATTCTAAATTCAGATCTTTCAATGTCATTTCATCGTCTTCCGATAAATCTGCTAATGGTAATTCTTCACACGCCATCTGTGAATTAATTATTAATTATTTTTTTGTTTATATAATTAAAATACCTACCTCTTTACACTACAGTTTTTTTTTTAAATATAGAAAAAAAATACTGTGGCAGGCCTACTCCAGAATAGTCTGGTGCGCACCAGGAAATTTTAAATAACAAAAAAATTTATATTTACATAAAAGTTGAAAGCTCACTGCTCCTCCATTATATATATATTCTTTATTGCACCAAATTCATACATAATGAAACATACATTTTGAAATTTCATTCATAACGGTAATTTAGAGATAATTTCTAGTATAAAATTATATAAATAAGAATTTTGTTCTTTTTTATATTTAAAATAAATTACCAAAGTATCGTCGTCAGGAACTCTTGAAAGTAAATCTAATATTTCATTATTTGGTACTCTGTTGGGACGCAAAAGTTTTCTTGTAAATTTATGTAGTCCTGAAAATTTAAACATACACTTTAGAAAAGAAATAATAATATGAATATTTTTATTGTACTAATAATACTAACTTACCCCAAATAAGGCACACGTAGTTAAAAGGTACTAAATACATAACAAACGCTATAACTATAATGAAGAATATCGCCAAGAAACTTAGGAATGGGACTGTGAAGTTGAATAGGCTGAAAGGAAATGAAAAAGAAAATTGAAAATATCTAACAGTTTTTAAAAATATTTCTTTTACAAAGTATCTGGTTACAATAATTAACTTACTTTTTAATACTTTCTCCAGTGCTAGCTAAATTTCCGATTAAATTTTGAATTGATTGTACCATTTCTTGGAGGCTTTGTATTTTTTGGCGCAAAGAAACAGCTTTGTCTTCCTTAAAATTATAAAAATACATAAATAAAATAAAATAAATAAAATTTACTTTGAATATAAACTTTTAGTTTATCATTATCTAATACTAGACAATTTACAAAAGTGTAAACGTA
The DNA here is from genome assembly GCA_013421005.1 of Heliconius erato x Heliconius himera. Taxonomy (NCBI): domain Eukaryota; kingdom Metazoa; phylum Arthropoda; class Insecta; order Lepidoptera; family Nymphalidae; genus Heliconius; species Heliconius erato x Heliconius himera. Next base: position 22,866 of record JAATLQ010010089.1, read on the forward strand.
TAAAAGTAAATTTATTGTGTGTGTATTATAACTTTATACTATAAATTATTATAAGAGCTAGCTTCGCTTGCTATTATGATAAAAAAGAGACGAGAGATATCCCTTTCTAGTTCTGGTATGTTTTTTGAGAATGAAAAGTGGCAGATCAGCAACGTTTAGTTGTATGTATATTTGTAGTAGTAAATTCATAACTGCCTCACACACACACATGTATCAAAATCATGAAATGAAAATAGTAATCCTCCGTCTAAACTGTTGACGAATATTGATAGGTTATTTTTTGTAGGTATGAATTTGAAATATTTTTCCTTATACGCTGCTCCCGTAAAAGGAGCGCAGGCGCTTCCACACTGTAGAGCTACATAATTAAATATTACAATTTGCATTTTTAATTAAAAAAACGTAAAGTCTTACTTTGTCATCTTTTAAATCTCGCGTACGCCCAACTTCTTTTGCAGCTAAAATAATAGAAAATATTATAAGCATCGTTTAATATACGTACTTACTACTAAGGAAACACCTTCACGCTTCTTCATGCATAGGAGGATAAGTAGTGGGAACTTAGTGTTAAGACACTCGTTCAAAGTCAATTTTCACTTACTTTTAGGTCGATACCAGTAAAATGGAATTAATAACAAAAGAGGTAGCATCCATATTTTTCCAAACAAGCAGAATATTATCCATACAAATAAAGATATTACATTTAATCGCCAAGATTCCCACTCGAAGCATGTTCTGTAAATAAAATTATATTTACATATAAAAAATCAAATAAAAAATGTAAATATTTACATATGTATGTTATATATTATAGGATTGTGGGGTTGGATCACAACTCGAACAAATAATATTTTTTAGGGCTCCGTTCCATAAACAGAAAAACCGGAACCCTTATGAGGTCACTTTGTTGTCCGTTTATCCGTCTCTCAAGATCATTTATCATGAGATCGCATGGAGGTATCCAGCAGATGTTAATATCAAATATTTAGGTCTACGGTTTCTTGGGTTATAATAAAATCAAGATTCTAAGTAAACGCAATCAAAAGATAGAAGAAGAAAATCGCTACGAAATCAAAACCTGTAGGGCAATTGCCCCTGGATCTATAGTTATGAGATTTGGCACGAAGTGAGAATTTACGATAAAAATAAATGATAGAAATCGAAAAGTGAAAATTTATAAATATTGAAAAAAAATATAGCAAATTTATATTTGTAGTTCATTTCATACAAAATGAGTGCATTCGCCCGCAAACTTAAGTTTGTCAACTTTATTCGCTGCGTCATCAAAGCCTATAGGATATTTCACGTAGAACTACAATTATGAATTTTGGTAAGAACTTGTGGTACAAATAAAGAAAAAAACCTATGGTGCCCACCAAATGCGAGTGTGGTCAAGTGCGAGTCCGACTTGCACTTTACCGTATTTTATTTTAACTTCTCGCTGCATGGCATAGGCGTATTGTCGAGTAGCCCGCCTAATTTTCGAGGCAGAAGTAAACGCTACGCTTTCATTTTTTTCCAGACAGAAGAAATGAAAATATTTCTTAAAAATTTGGGATCGAATCGCCATACTCTGTGCCGCTGCGCAATGACGTAGGTACAGCGAAACCTATATTAATATTATAATTTGAATATTTCTTAAAGTTTATATAAGTTTCCGTAAGCAATTAAATTATTCTATAATGAGCTACAAATTGCAGTTAATTAACTTAAGCAATTAAAAACTTTTACTAGAATTCAAACATCGTTTATAAGTAAATAAATATAAAATGATTTTAACAGTCGAGTGGTTGACCTTAAACAGTAATTGTCGGTATCAGGTCATTTAATACTTGGTACCTACTAAGTAAATAATAAAAGAATTGACTTGATTAATACTTTGTGTAATATTCATTATTGTTATAGATTATTTTCTAACTAGGCAGGACGCGTAGAGTATCTAGTATACTGCCAAAAATCGAGACATTATGTGATGAATCATTGAATGCTGGATTAACGCTTTGCTTTATTTTGCCAGAACAGGGATGTGAAAATAATTCATTTCTTCAACAAGGATCGAACCAATAATCATCGATCTCGATTACTGCTGTCCCACTGAGCTACTATGATCTCATGAAAAATGTAATTTCCTACTTCTGATAACAAAAGCAAAGCGCGGCGCTTGACTTCCGCTACTCGATATGCAATGTCTTGAAAAATGTGCGGAAACACTAGGTTCCTCTGATCTGCTATACGCTGGATACAAAGTTAAGCTAAAAAAACGGGCAAGCGCGAGTAGGGCTCTCCCACCGAGGGTTCCGTACAAAAATTGGAGGTCTCGAGCTTTTTTGAAATTGTAGCTTAGCTTAGCCAGAGCCCTTTCATCTGATATCTCATTTGAACTAGGTTATATTATCAAGTTATGCTCCACTTTTAAGGCTATTTTTTAAGATTTAACCACAAATGTATAGTTTTATTTTTTCCTGAACTAGTACTACTACCTGTAGATGCTAGATGTCAAATATTATAATTCTACGTACCACGTACCGGATTAACCTATTCCCTAATTTTGATTTCCTTTATAGTGTCGAAATACGCGTTTTTTAAGATATAAATGTCATATATTTTTTTTAAGTAATGTAGAAATAAGATTTTTTCAGGAAATCGTGGGAGCCTACGGTCCCACCTACGGTCTACCTAAGTACTCTAATAGTACTCGTAATTTCAACTCAATATCTCAAAGTATTCCTAAGATAAACAAACATACGGACAACAAAGTATTCTTCTAAGAACCCTTTTTTCGTCAAAAAATACGGAACCCTCATTACCATAACGGGAGTAGAACTCGCGCCTCTTGGATGGACAATTCAAAAATATTAAAAATGATTATTCGCCCCTCCTAATGTATTAAGGATAAGGACACATATTTTCGTATTTTTCATAAAAATGTATAAGTTCTAAGTAGTTATCACATTCTTAATAATGACAATTACAAGTTAACCCTGCGTTTAATTTATGTTTATAATTACAGCCGAAAGCCGAAATAAATAAATATATGTAAGTAATCGGCCGAAAGCCGAAATAAATAAAGGAAATAATGATACGATAACGAGCAGCCGCTAGATCCTTGAATTTAATTAAAACATTTTTAACATATTTCGTTATATGGTTAGTGAATGTACTTCAAGATTAATTATATTATATGCAAAACGAATAACATGCACTTATTAGTAACTAACGACTTCGCCCGCTTGCGAGCTATCGCTCGATAAAAACGTATGGTTTAGTTGGTCAGAGCGCTTGGACGGTTTCCAAAGAGCCGCGGGTTGAAATCCCGATACGTTCAAATTTTCATACGTTTTCTTAATAAGTATTATTTCTTTCCTAAGTGAATAACATTTTAAAAATGTTTAAAATATCTTTATATTCTAAATTAAAGTTTAACCGGTTAAATTAGTCAACCAAATACTTTATATTGATATAACTTTTTATTTATGACCCGATTTAAATAATACTTTTTTGAAATGGGTTGAAAAGAAATACGACGATGAGAAATCTCACTTCTGACAGAAATTTTAATAATGTTTTTCTTGTAACTATTACAGATATTTATATTTTTTACCAGAAAAAAACAACTTGTTCAATTTGAACCAGATCTCATAGTCAGAACCTAACTAAATTATCACCAAACTGTCCTTTCAAATAAAAAAAAAGAATAATCGGAATCGGTTGTTGAGTTATTCGTCCATTTGTCACCCACATACGTAATGCAAATTTAAGACATGTGATTTTCTCATAGATATCATTGTTAGTAGTAGACCAAAAAATAGGACTACACGGGAAGCACTAGCTTTCAAATAAAAAAAATCATCAAAATCGGTTCACCCAGTCAAAAGTTCTGAGGTAACTACCATAAAAAAAAATTACAGTCGAATTGATAACCTACTTTTCTTACAGAAGTCGGTTAAAAAAAACAATTACCCTTAATTTAAATTTTACAAATTTTTATTATGAAGATTTAATTGGTTAAAGAAAAGTTCCGATTGTTCATTTTAATGAAGTATTGCGCTTGTTTTTTTTTCTTTTAGTATTATGCAGTCGGGATTTTTTAAAAATATCTTTTTAAATTTAGAAATATTGCATATTAGACACGCACACTTTAAAGTAATGAAATTTAAAACTTTAATAACTATATTTAATAAATATTTTTTAAACTAATCAGCTGTATTCCGCACACAGCAGGGTAGGCAGAGGGAACCTAGTGTTAAGACACTCCGTTCCCCACTTTCTGTCGAATTCTGGAGGCATTGAGTGGCAGAACTCAACGCCGCGCTTAACCTCAACACCACTCAACACCAGAGCGAAGAAATGGAAATATAAAATTAAGTAAATATTTCATCTCCTTGAGTGGGGATCGAACCCACAACCAGACGGTTTTACAGTCACACTTCGTGCCGCTGCGCTACGACTATCCATATTTGGATATTTTTTAAAGTAATCACATAATAATAAATTATATTATTCTTATTGAGAATATAAAATAATTATACTTACTTCGTGACTCTAAAGGCATCTAGTATCCACAAAGTAACAACTTTAGCTCTGGACAAATTTTTAGCAAATATATGTCTAGTCAACTTCTCTTCCGTTTGCAGATAATTTACCTCTTTAGGATTTATAGCACGCGCAGCAGCTTTAATCTATAAAAATATATATTTTTATTATAAAATGCAATGGAGTTAAAGTTATATAGCATATTGTATATTTTATAAATTATTTTAAAAATGTTTAATGCAATATGCAAGCTTTTAATTTAAAATTTAAATTTTGCGCTATTTCAATATATATATGAATAACTTTAAATGTTTTGATCCTTATCATATGTGTATACGATTATTATTACAATAGCATATATATGATAAGTTAAAGAGTCGCCCTATCCTACTAATATTATAAATATGAAAGTTTGTGGGGATGAATGTCATCCTCACGCAAAAAGTACTGAACGAATTTAGATGAAACTTTACATTATATTTTAACTTATACTTCAGAATATCGCATAGGCTACAGTTTATGTAAATATTTTGTATGTGACTGTAAAATCGACTGGTTGTGGATTCGATGTCCACTCGAGAAAATGAAATATTTATTTAAATGTATATTATGACAAAGCGAAGCGTTAACTGTCTTAACACTAGGCTCCCTCTGCCTACCTTGCTGTATAGTGGATGCAGAGTGAAGCTGATAAAAAATATTTTCAATAAAAAAGTATTTCAAAAAAAGTATCTTTCAAATTCAGTAAGTAAGCAATGTTTTTTCTCAATAAATAGATAGGTACGAGTACTTACTAAATTCCACGTAACATACATTTCTAGCAAAATTCTAGGATTATTGCCTTTAGCTTTCTCTTTAAGTGCGCTGTCTTTAAGCGCGAACCATTTCTTTCCTGGTCTTATTTTAAGTAATGGTATCGAAATTGCGCCTACCTCTTCACTTTTTTTTTCGTCATAGATTATAACTTCTAAAGTAGAAGTGATATCTGTAACTTTACTGAAACATTTATAAAAGTATTCTAAATATTAGGACTAAACAATATTAAATTAATTATTCAAGTACTTTCTTAATTTTCTTTCCAACATAACTTTAATATATTTTTATTTACAAATATTTAAAATATCTGTAGATATAGAAAGCAAATATATATTACTAAAATTGAAATAAAAATCATACACGGAATCGACCATAATCGTAGCCGTTTATAGCCAGGCGCTGTCTCTTTGCGGCACGAAGACCTCGTTATACTTTCTTTATGCATTTCCTATTATTTTCTTTTCTCCGCTACTATTACTAAGATAAAGAGTGACGTAGAGTTTATAATATTACGGAAATAGATCACTTACAAAGTAATTATTTTCATCCAACTAGGATCATATGTTTTCCAATCAGTCTGTGTTTGTATTCTTTCATTGTTAAGTTGAAGAACGCAGTAAGAGTCTTGGCTAGACAATCCTTTTGCACCGTACACGATAACGCTTAGCACTCCCACATTTGTAAATTCGTCATTCAGGCGATACCAGGCCTATAATAGAAATTGTGATTATATTTATGTTTCTTATCATATTAATAACAAGAGGCTAGTCATGGCGCAGAGATACAAGCATGTGACTGTGAATGCAACAGGTTCTGGGTTCGATGCCTACTCAAGGAAATTAACTGTTTATTGTTTTCATTTCTTCGCTCTGGGAACGAGGCAAAGTGCGGCGATCAGTTTCATTACTCAACACACAATGCCTACAGAATTCGGCGGAAAGTACAGATCGGGTTTCCTCTGTCTATCTTGTTATGTGCGAAATAAAGCGTAAAATATATTTTTTTAAAATTCGTAAGAATTTCTTGAGAATTTCCATAAATTTATTTTGTTATTTTATCCAAATTATTTTGTAGACTTTTAGCCTTGAAATTGCCTAATCAATCTTTTGACAAAAAAAATAAAACTTACATATTTCTTTTCCATTAAGTACTGATATTCAATTTTATCACATTCATCAACATCGTAGACTGTGTTCATTGATGTACCACTTATAGTGACTAATAAAAAACATTCAATATTTTTATATTCTCCTTCTAATTTAATTCGTAATTGATGTGTTTTTTCTTTATCATAATTTTGTAAATTTAATAACTGTCTGAAATATAAATGTTTAATCATAATTTCTATTCCTTTTATCATTTATCATAAAGAAATCAACAACATTTAAAAATATGTATACTGATCATAATTAATGATTAAAAAGACATTTTTATTTGATCTCACCTCCCGATAAATATATCTCTGTCCCACAAAGAAGCTTCTAAAATATAGTCGTCGTCATATAAATCAAAAGTAAAACGCTCTTGAATTTTAATTTCAGAACTGGAAGTTCTGACAATTTTGGACTTACGCTTTTCACTACCCAACCTGTAATATTGTTTTGCAATTAAATTAAATATTCATATATATTTTTTATATTTGTTTTATAGATTAAATATATAATCTATATTTAATCTATAAATATTATTATTTATGATAATACGCAAGAGATTTCGGTAGGGCTCAAACCAGTTGTAAAAACAATTAAATGCAACATGACTCATACTTACCTAAATTTAAATAATAATATACGCTGTTTGTCTTCATCTGATTCTTCTAGTAATTTTACTTCAACCATCCCAAGAGTTACGGTGGCAATTTTGTTCCTCTTCGACACTTTTGCTATATATTTAGTTGAATTTGTCAAAAAGTACTAAAATAATAATACAGTCCCAGAAAACCCAATTATTATCATGATAAAATATGAGGCGCTTCTTTATGTACAGTGATATCAGATTATAAATATAATACATAAGTAGCCAAAAATAACAAAATATGCAAATTAAAGATAATTTCCTTTATTTATTAGAATGTTTACATCAATTAGATATAATATAACTTACTTCTTTTATTTTCTTTCTAGATTCTTTTCGTTTTTTTAATTTTGAATTAATCCTGTCACGGATTGATTTTATAGGAGGTGTGACTGGCTCAGAAGATTCATCGCTCTCTTTAGTTACTTCGTTTAACCTATAATTTATTTCATTAATAAAAGGCAAATATGTTGTAAACAAAAATTATCAGTATTTATAGAGCATAATTTTATACGGTGGTACTTACGATTCAAGACTGGTATTCAGGAAATTTTTACTAAAAAACTCGTTTTCTTCTATTACATCTATTCCACCGTCATCTTTTAGTTCATCTGTTATTGAAATTGATTCAGAATCGTCGACTTTAATATTGTCATATAAAATATCACAAAGAATTGCATCGTTTTGTTTATTTAAATACGTAATATTTTTTAGTTGCGAGTTACTAAGAATCTTGGTATCACTGGTTAATTTATCTTCAGCTGATGTCAAATCACATACACTTGTAAACAGTTTTTTGTTGTGACTTAGATAATTAGTACTTATATCTACTAGGACTTCGGTGGACTTAGATTTTTCCAATTTCCTTTGCATTTCTTCATACTTATTTTGAATCCTTTCATGAAGTTTAGCTATGTGTTTTTTAGTAATATTGTTTTCTGTTTTTGTTTCTATTTCCATTGTTATATGTTTCATATTAATATAAAATAAAAACTATGAACACAAGTATAGTGGCTAAGGAAGTGCCAATACTGATCGATGATATTGATTAACATTATATATAATATTATCTCTACATATCATATCTTATCTTTTGTTTTAGTTGATTATTTTGAATGAAACATTTATTTTTTAATGTTAAATCAGAATAGGGACTTTTTCGGACATATTTATAAATTTATCTTGAAATCAACTATAGCTTATTTAGAAGATTAAGTACTTTAAGTTATCAGTTTTTAAGGAAATAAGTCAAAACACACCTTATTTTATTCAGCAAAGACCTAGAAAAACTTAACAATAATGTAAATATTAACATTTTCCTAAATGAAATTGGTACAGGAGCCATCTATGCTATTAAATTACTTGGAAAGTAGGGTAGCAAGTGGAAGCGATAAGTGCTACAATGACGCAATTCTAATGGAGGTCTAATTGTAACGAAAAATTCTGACTATAATATATTCAATTAAATTTTATTATTAACTAACGTTTTAGCTATGATAGTGATCAAAGTAAAAAAATGCTTAGCTTATGAAATACAATTACGCAATCCCAATTAAAGAGAAAATAGCTTCCTAACGGGAACCTAGTTTTAAGATTTCTGTTCCTTATTATATGCCAAATTTTATGAGATATAGTGTGAAAAGTGGCGAAACTCAACGCCGTAGTTTGTCTATTGAAACAGACAATTGAAAATAATTTAAATAAATATACATTTTCTCTAGTAGGCATCGTATTCACAACCAAAAAGAGTTCCACTGTATTATAACAGCCTTATATCATGTGTATTTAGTTATTAATATTTTTAGATATTGTGATTTTAAAGGCGAGAAAACTGATGTTAATATAGTTTATAAATAAGCAAATAAACTGAAAAATGGGGAACGAAGTGTCTTAACACTAGGTTCACTCAAAGAAGAAGTACAGTAGTATCCGGTTATAACGTCGGCCAAGGGACCAGGGACATTACGTCGTACTAATCGGAAGTCGTATTAAACGAACAGAAAATAATATGTTTTTTATTTATCAGATATTACAGTTAAATGTCCGTTTAGGTGATGGGCAGATAAAAAAAAACTCATTTTAATCAAAATAGTTATTTTACTAATTATTCAAATTATGTAAAGATGTGTAATGTACGTACTTAATGTACCACTTTCTTATAAGTAACTAGGTATAAATCGATTCTAACAACTTAACAGTTCGCAAAAAAGTTGCCTTTTCTTGAAGCATAGGGCCGTTTATCGGTTTTCCCCGATAAACCATTGCAAAAGTGCTTCTTTCACTTGTCCTTGAGACGACACCCTCACACGTTTGGGTTTTAAAACATTCGCATTGATTATCCTGTGTTTATTTTTCTTAATTGTAGATATTGTCGAATGATTTACACAGAATTCCTTCGCAATCATTACATTTGATGTTTTACGTGTCACTCACTACCCTCAAATTCGTACTGGCGTAAAATGACAATTTCCAATCATAGGTGACACGCGGAGCGATAGCGGAGATAGCTATTTATTTATTCCATTCTTTTCTAGGAATTATTTGTAAATACGGCAACGCTCGTCGTTGTAACCGGACAATTATGTGTGAAATTCGGTCGTTAAAAGCGGATGGTCGTTGTAAGCGGAGTCGTAATAAACGAATGTCTTTTCATTCAAGGTTATACTAAAACCAAACAAATGCCTAAACTTTCGTCGCTAAAAACGGTTGGTTGCTATATACGAAGTCGTACTAAACGGACTACACTGTATAACCGAGCCTCTAGATATGAATTCTAACATGATCTGAGCATATCGTCAAAATCGGCGAGAAGCTGGAGAGCTCCCTGTCTGGAATTCATTGGTTATGGGTTTTCTCAAAGGCTGCAGTTAGCAAGGTAAAGAACCTGCCTTCGCTGGAATAATACAAATCTAAATGACATCTTGGTCCATCCGTCGAAAGAGGAAGCTGATCTTCTGGGCGCTCTCTTTGCCTCGAACTTGACTATGGATGACCGAGGCACAGCACCAATGGCCATTCTGCGGTGCCAAAGCTCTATGCTAGAAGTTAAGTTCCGCCAAAAAGCTTTTGGGCGAGCTTTGGGCATCCACAAGTCGGGGGAACTAGATGGCATCTCTCCTTTAGTGCTCCTGAACTTACACCGACGCTAACGCGTTTGTACCGACACTCTTACTCAGTCGGCATAGTCCCAGATTCGTAAAAGAGTGTTCTTATCCACCCGATCCCCAAGAAAGGCGCTGGTTCGCGAGGGCAAAGATCACCCATTGATTAATGACCGTCAATATGGCTTCCGCAATGGTCGCTCAACCGAGATCTATCAGAGGCTATGGCGAAGCTGAATCGAGTGTGGCATGGGGCACATCTTGCAAAACTTCAATCCTACAGCCTTCCCGGGAATTTATGTAAGCGGACCAGGTTTCTAACTGGGCGCAGCATCAAGGTAGCTGTCGACGGATTTTGCTTAGTGAACGTCTACCAAGGCTGCGTGCTGTTCTCTACGCTGTTTTTTCTGTATATCTATGACATATTACAGGATTCTAACATACATTGCTATGTAGATGATAGCACAGTGAACGCTGTATACTCCGGCCGCGCAAGTCTTTCTAGGCAAAACGTCGACCATTGCTGAACAAACTTGTGTCTTCTTTTGACGCATCCTTCGGGAATAATTCCTTATGGGATGAAAGGAATCTGGTTCTATTAAACCCACTAGCTTGTCCGTTAACCACTAAGAAAAACCTATTTGTCGTGTGACTAGTTTTCCAGAATATTCCTTTTAAAGCTGCGTTCAATTTTAGAACATTAGGCCTTAGAGTTTCGAATAATTGCTAGTATCGCGAACATCCGGAAAGCAAGGCCAAGTTAGCCTTAAAGAAAATGGGGGTCATCGGCAGAGCGAAACAATACTTCACGCCAAAACACCGATTAGCTATTTGTCATGAGCTACTTTTCTTATATTATATATTTTTAATTAAAAATAATACTTATTTAGAAAAAAAAAACAGTCATTATTAGTATTAAATGTATAATATAATCAAAAACAATAAACTGACTTCAAAAATCAATCAAATCTCTCGTTAAAAAACTACTAAACTATTTTTGATGAAGGAAGGACTGTGGCATAAGTTGCTATATAACTGATTAAAATGAAATATATAATCTAAATTTACTATCACATAAATCCTGTATATGAAACTGATAACGTCCTTTTTCGAAGTCGGTTAAAAATAATAAGATACTGCTATATTTCAGCAAGGCAGAAGAGTATAAAATGAACATCATGCATGTCCCTTACGTGGTACTTTACAAGACTGCAATCTAGAAAGCGCTTTGGCGGCGGAAAAAGTATCAAATGCAGAACATCAGCGTTCAGGTGGATTTATGGCTGTCCTATGCAAGAAGGTGCACAGTTTGTCACGTCAGCCGCGAAATATGAGGCCCGAGGCTATTCTGGCCAGTTTTAGTTATTTTGCACACTTAGGGAATTGCATTTTTATTTTCACAAGTATCTAGGTACACTATAGATGATTTTGAAAAAAAGGGAAAAAAGAGAGAAAAAGCTTTTGTAGTCATTGACTAAGGATTTTTCAAATTTTAGAAAATAATCATTATAATATTCTTGGCCGGTCGTGGCGCAGCGGCACGAGGTGTGACTGCAAAACCGACTGGTTGTGGGTTTGATCCCTACTCCCCACAGGAAATGAAATATTTACTTAAATTTATATTTTCCATTTCTTCGCTCTGGTGTCGAGGTTAAGCGCGGCGTTGAGTTCTGCCACTCAACACGCAATGCCTCCAGAATTTGGCAGAAAGTGGGGAACGGAGTGTCTTAACACTAGGTTCCCTCTGCCTACCCTGCTGTGTGCGGGATACAGCGTGAAGCTAATTTAATTTTTTTTTATAATATTCTTGGCTTGGATAAAATATTTATTTGTAATAAAACTTTGAAAAAAACATTGAAGTTAAAGAAACTTGAGTAATCAATTCTTGGTTGTTTAAAAATATATTTCAATATCGTACACATTGCTCCGTTAATAAACCAAGGCGCTAATACATTAATGCAATTTTAACTTTAGCCGTTAACTTGTAAAGTAGTGTAAAGTTTCTAGAAAGTTTGTATTCACACTGATCCTACAAACTATAAACAAACTTCGTCTCAAGAATTTTATCCGAGGGATATTTTGATGCAGAACTTAATTTTTCAATTTAATTTTATAAGGATTTATCAAAGCGTTTTAACATATCAAATAAAATGCCGTGAAATTTTTCTATATATTTTTTTTTAGCTTCACGCTATATATATCTACTGTGTAAGACACTCCGTTCTTCACTACGTTGCTTGTTCAGTGGCGGAACTCAACGCTGTGCTTTGTCTAGCAATTAATCTATGTTATTAATGATACACGATATATTTTATCCTTTATATAAATTATAACAACACTATTAGTAAATTGGAAACGAAATATTTTTCATCCAGGTTTAGATACAAAAGATGCGTTAACTTAATGGGATTATAGCAGGGTAAGCGCTAAAAAACTCTGTTCTTCACCTCTTCTCCGAATTTTCGAGAAATTGGATGTTTAGAGGTGGAACTTAACGTCTTGTAACCAGAGCGATTTCCCGCAAATGGAAATTGAGCTCACTTCATATATCATCACTTAATAAAAAATTCACATAATAACAAGCAATAAAAAATATTTTTTGACATTTTTAAACTGTTATTCCACACTTAGGAAAGAAAAATAAATATTAAACAATAAAAGATCTTTATATCTTTTATTGAACGAGAGATATATATGAAAACTTTACTAAATGTATTAATATGGCCTTATTTTCTTCGACGAAAAAAAGTCTAGTCACGGGCCTATGATCACAATTTGATTGCTGCGGAGCAAGACCCTTAGACTATTTGCGGGGATAGTACGTCTCTTCAGGAATTTATGAGGCTCATCGACTTTTATTACGAATTGGATGAGTATAGATGTTTTCGATAGGCATAGTTCACTGTGGCATTTGTTGTAAATGTATTGTAATTTACCTTATTATAGTATAGGTATTTGCCATTAAAGAGATCTAGGATTGAGACACTCCGTTTAGCATTCGCCTAATTTTGGAGACATTGCGTTTTCAGTGCCGGAACATAACGACGAAAATCAAAATAATTTAAATTCTATATTTTCCTCGAGTGGCGATTGAACGGCTTTAAATAATATTGTACAGTGGGCATATCTCGAAATATTTTCTAGAGCCTAGAAAATTGTTCGTGTAAAGGTTTTTTTTTCCAATTTTTCCGGGTCAATTTTTTGTTACTATAATATTTATGGTGCACACAAGACTATTACGGGGTGGGCCCAACCCTGTTGATACACGTGGACGTATAATATTGTTTGAATCTGTGAACAGAGACTATGGTAGTGGGTTCGATCTATATTTATCTTTAATATAATATTATATAAAATAACAGACACAGAAATTCAGTTGACAGTCAGAATCTACTCTGTAAACTATATATCTTTTAAAATTTCAGTAGATCCCGACGAATATCGGGCTAGATTTTTTTCTTTTAGTTTTACACAGACAGAGGTTTTTTTATTTATTATAATTACTTTTATGCAGTCGACTTTTTTTTAATAATATTTTTTTAAAGATTTATTGGATTTTTTATTACTATTTTTATAAGATTAAAAGTTACGCAATATTTCCTTGAGTGAGTGAAAATTTGCAAAAATTTTTGCTAAAGAAAATTTAAATCAGAAATAAAATTAAATAGAATTTTCTAGATATTACGGAATTGTTAGCAGCAAGAACAATGCACAGGAGGTATCAGAGCAAATCCGCCATACATGATACTAGGACTTACAGTGGAAGCAGTCTTGCTTGCTTTTGTTCAACAAAATATTGTATGCAAAATAATTGAAATAGCTTAAAGATAGCTGAAAATTGAAACAGAACAGTACCTACTGTTGATATATACGATATATTTATTATATACTAGCGACCCACTCGCGGCTTCGCCCGCTTGAACTACTGAATTATTTATCTAATATACTGAATTGCGTTCCTTAAACAAACGACACAAACAATAGAATACTTAAATGGTAAAAATCATAAAAACGTAATAGGTAGTCTACCTATTATTCTTTTATGTAAAAATATTTAAACGAAAGATTGATGAACGAAAGATTAATGATTGATGATTATTTAAAGAGCTCCAAAATATGTGCAATTGTTTCTAAACCCACTTTACTAAAGAGCTAGCATTGAAGCATTCTCTAGTCCAGCTCCTTTCTTCTGGCGCTGGGGAACGGCATCAATGCCATCTCGCCGTGGTCTCGAGCGGCAACCATCAATATGGGTGCATCGTTAGGGGGCCCTTTGGCCTTAGGACTGTGTACCTGCCCTAGACCAGATACAAAAGAGAGAGTTTTTTGGTGGGAATGGAAGGATAATCAAATGTCACCTGAGCAGTAAGCTCAGCCAGTTGAGACACTCAGTCAGGAGGACCAACTTAAGGCCGTGCGTTGGGACGTCATCGGTGTATAATTCGTAGAGGGCAAGTGATAAAATGTCTTCGAATGCTGCCCTGGGGAATTCCGGCAGCGATCGAATGGCTGCTACTCTCCACTCTCACGAAAAATGTCCTATCAGGTAGGTAGTCGGTAAGAACATGCGCGACGTGATAGTGCCGGCCCTGAGCATTTTATGAGCTACGTCGAGCGAACGAACTATTACACTCTTCTTTCGGTTAATCGCTGCTGCACCGTAGTGACCCGCTCTGGCCACCTGCAGAGTGGTTGAGTGTCCGCTCGCCAAACTATTTGCTTCGTGGTGCTGGAGAAGTGGGAGCAATAACTTGTCGAATAACTTCGCCATCGCGCTGATGAGCTTTAGGTAACATGATCAGGCCCTCCTTCTATGCCCGGGGGAAAGGAGCCAGGCGGTCGTGGCGGATGCACTTTTATAAGCAAACGACGCGTGGCGGGCGTCGAGCCATATGGCTCGCGCTATATAGCGCAGCAAACATTTTTAGTAATGTAATTTTAAATCTGTGTTACAGCTTCAAAAGTACTTATTAAAATTAAAACATTAAAATAAAACATTAAATGGTCAA
>JAATLQ010010090.1:0-15812 GCA_013421005.1 Heliconius erato x Heliconius himera
AAAATCTTTATAATTAAAATTCTAGCCAGTATCTAAACTCGAGGCCAGTCGTGGCGCAACGGCACGAGGTGTGACTGTAAAACCGACAGGTTGTGGGTTCGATCCCCACTTGAGGAGATGAAATATTTACTTAAATTTATATTTCCATTTCTTCGCTCTGGTGTCGCGGCTAAGCACGGCGTTGAGTTCTGCCACTCAACACGCAATGCCTCCAGAATTTGGCAGAAAGTGGGGAACGGAGTGTCTTAACACTAAGTTCCCTCTGCCTACCCTGCCTGTGCGGGATACAGCGTAAAGCTGATTTATCTAAACTCATTTATCATTTTATACTTTTCCATACAAAATGTTCCGTATTTAAGAGAGCAATTAGAACGTCTACTATGTTTTCTTTTCAGGTCCATGGAGCAGTGGAACACGGTGCAATTAAATTGTTGATTGCGAATTGTACATTTCGCCTTCTTGCTTCAAATAAAGTGTTCTTTTCTCGAATCCATACAAATTATTTTTTAAAATGCACCAAATATATTGAAATTTAATGTAATAATTGTTTCTTTCTACTAAATTAAATTGCATATGACCGATGGACTATCCTCTAGAATGATATTTTTTTAATATTAACCTTCACGTTGTGTCCCGGCATTGAGCCAGATAGGTAGAGGGAGCCTAGTGTTAAGACACTCCGCGTTAATAGTAACACGATATCATTTATTAAAAATAAATTCTGAAGACTAAACTTTTCGAAGCCTATTTCCATTTTCACTTTTCCATAACATGAAAGAGTTCCAAGGATCAGTTATCATCGCTGTTCCTGCATTCACTGGCATCCGACGACCTTCGCCAAGTCGTTGATCTACCTAGCTATCTACGTATGCATACTAAAGATCATCCAGTTCGTGGCAGCCACTTAAAAATGTTTTAGCCCCATATACCATCAGAGGAACTACGCGTCTCCTAGGGAGAAGAATCTATTTAGGTAGAGAGAGGTAGAGACCCGATTGTGAAAACCACATGATCAAGACTTGTGGCATAAAAAAAACCTATCTCCTATCATATAAAATCTAGATCTTATTATAAACGAACGATATCTGCATGCGACAGAACTATTACCTTCGAGAACTTCAATTATAACGCATTGTTGAGATATCAAAGCTATTGCTGCTCAGTAATTAACCAATTATTATACGTGGCTTCTGACCGCAGTGGTATTGTGTTCGAAATGAGAAAATATAGTTATTTGTTTCGAGGCATCATAAGGCTTTGTTGGTAGTAAGTCGACGTTAACGGAACAACGCCGCAGAGGTGAGTTCATTTAATGAATTTGATAGAAAAATATCGTGTTTTATGTTAATTAATGTATATTAAACAGGGAAATGGATTTATAGTGACTAAAACTGATGTTAATTGTGCCTAAGTTCTATAAAATTTAACTCTTTTATGATTATTTTAACTGAAATCGTTTGTATGAATATAACCAGCTATTATTTATAATTAGATTTGGCAACTTTAGGAATCAAAACAGCGCTTTGATATAAAAATGGACGGATATTCACTCGGGAGTGTTTTAATTTCGCTCCAGTAACAAGGCAAAGCGCAGCATTGAGTTGCGTCAAATGTCTCCCGAACTCGGCAGAAACGAGGAACAGGAGTGTATTAATGGGAACGGAGTGTATCAATATCGGGTTTTCAGATTCCTTCTACCTACCGGAATGCAAAACTATAAAACAAAAAAAAATTAAAAGATATAGATTAAACAATGTTTTTCATTTATATGGTAAGGTGAATATCACCACACCACATATCCATTAATTCAAAAATTACATTAAAATTTAAAATTTTAAAATAAAATCTCTTCTAATCCCATAACCAACCGTGCAAAGGCACCTTAAAGGCAACACAAGATTATGTAAATATAAAACTAATATACAATATGCTATCTAAGAGGCGATGTTACCGCAATATCGTCATTTCTCTATAAACTCTTTGAACATTCCTCCCTGAGATTATACTTTGCTCTTATGTTTTTTACTTCGTTGTTTTGTATGCAAATAGGATTATCCTACTTTATATACAAGATACCTGTTATTTGTATTGACTTTTTATAATTGTGAACTGAGAATTGTAATTTTGATAAATAAATATAAGAAAATAAAGACGTATGAGGCCAGTAGTGGCGCAGAGGCATTAAGTGTGACTGTAAACGCGACAGTTTGTAGGTTCGATTCCCAAATATTTAATATTTTTATTTCTAGCTCTGGTGCCGCAAAGCGCGGCGTTGAGTTCCGCCACTTGATACGCTGTGCCTCAGGAATTCGGCGGAATGTGGGAGACGAAAGTGCCTTAAGGGGGAGCAGAGTGTAAGTAAGGTTCCCTGTGTCTACGTCTACGCTACTACGTTCGGTATACAGCGTGAAACTAAAAATAAGTAAATGAATGTTTAGGTAATTTTTAATTAATCATATTGCGAGCGGTGAACACTTAAGTCAAAAGTTTAGGCACTCCTCCGAGCTCAAGAGTAGAAGTATTTATATTTGCTGAAATTTACTAATTGGTATTAATAATTCTATATGAATCTTTTCTTTACATCATTTAATTACAGATCTTCTGTAATTAAATGATGTAAAGAAAAGATATATAGCAGTATGATATTTTATAGGTATTTATTAATCAGCTTCTGTGTTTATAAATATTTTTTGTTCTAATAATGTTCACACTGATTAACTAATTCTTTAATACTATTTTAGAGACCAGTCGTGGCGCAGGGGCACAAAGTGTGACTGTAAAACCGAGTGGTTGTGGGTTCGATACCCACTCGAGGAGATGAAATATTTACTTAAATTTATTCCATCTCTTCGCTCTGATGTCGAGTTGAATTCTGCCACTCAACACGCAATGCCTCCAGAATTCGGCAGAAAGTGAGGAACGGAGTGTCTTAACACGATACAGCGTGAAGCTGATTTGACTTATTTATATTTGTAAAATAAAACGCCATTTGTTAAGAATGACGCACACGGACACTAACCTGTCAAAGCGACAACATCGCAAAGGCCTCATTGACGAAGTCGAATCGTAGGTATTGGCGGTGAAGTTGAATGTCCTTTAGGTTTATTATAGAAAATAGGTAACTGCGTAAAAGTAGTCATAGAACGAGAGATGTCCCTTTCTCGTTCTAGTGTGTTTTATGTAAATGAAAAGTGGCAGATCGGCAACGCTTAGTAGTATTTTTGTAGTAGGTAGTAGTTGTTTACGTTATTGGTATCTATTTGCAACTGCGTCACACGTAATACAGTATGGATAAAAATCATGAAATAAAAATAATAATCCTACGTCTAAACTGTTGAGGAATCTTTATATTAATTTTTAGGTGTGGCTTGAAATATTTTACCCTATACGAGTATACTGCTCTCGTAAAAGGAGCACAGTCGCTTCCATCCTGTATACAAAACAAAAAATGCGATTGCATAAATCAATTTAATATATCCCGTAACATTCGAGATATCAAGACAAATCCAACGACGTATTATTTATCAAAATTAGTTCATTAGTTTACCCGTTACAAGGGAACTAAGAAATGAACACACATACATTCATACATAGTCGCTAAAACATAACTCTCCTTTCTGACTTCGCCGCAATCGGGTAAAATGATGGTAAAACGAGCAATTTTATTCAATTATCTATAGCTACATTATATCGAATATAAGCCGAAGTAAATTACATCGACCGCATCAAGTATAGTAAATAAAAGAGGGCCGACCGTAATTAAGTGTGGACACATTAAAATTATCAGCTTAATAAAGTTTCGTTTAAATTAAAAGCAAATAGGTGTTGCCCTCTTTTTATTTTATCTGTAATGTATTTTTTTTTATTATAAAGGAAAAATTGTGAGCTTTTGATGTAATTATAATTAGCGAATAAATAAAAATACAAAAGAAGGTGTATTATATGTAAAGAAAAGTAAAGATAAGACGCAGTGTATGTCAATATTTTCTTTATGTTTTTGAGAATTTGCTTTCAATTTACGAAAGTAACATTTACTTTTTAATTTCAGGCGCATAGTAGGGTCGGCTGAGGGAACTTGGGAACCTACTGTTAAAATACTCCATTTCTCATTAAGACATTTCCATTCCCTACTTTCCGCTGAACTCTTCAGGCAATGTCTGTTGAGTGGTGGAACTCAACGCTGCGAACGCCCCTACGCCAAGACCGCTTCACTGATTAGTCAAGTAACATTGGCTGTCACGGGTTGTTTTTACATTTAACCCTGCAAATACGAAACGAGGAACTCAATGCTAAGACGATTTAGGACTTAGTTTTAAGGTTTAAGACGCAGAACTCAACCCTACGGTTTGTCTAACCTGAGCGGAGAAATGTTAGTTAATTAAAATCAATAATAGCGTCAAATCTTTAATTGCAACAATTTACAGTCAGATTGCCTCACTTCGCTACGATGACTACTTACATTTGGAAATTTAGTGATAATTGAAAACTTTTACCTATTATCTAAATCTATACTTATAATAAATCTGTAGAAAAGTCGTTTTTGTACATTGAAAATATAAAAAAAAATTAGCCAGGATGTTAAAGGATAATTAACAGAATCCATTTCCAACATTTTTTGAATTTTTGTCTGTTTGTCTGTTTATGTGAACACGTATGACGTAAAAAGTACACAATAAATTTAAGCAATTTTTATACATAAAAATTACAAATAAATCAAAGTAGCTTTTAGTGTTTATTTCATTGTAATCGCTTCACTCTATCAAAAGATATAAGTATTTAAGTTTTCAAGAAGTTAATATTTGAGATATTAAAAAATCGATACAAGTAACGCTATCTATTAACAAAAATAGTAGGTACTAACGAATCTTGATACTCTCTTTCATACACGTAACGCTATCACTAATTGCGATGGGATCTTTAATAGATGGCGGTGTGCATAAAAGAAAATATAGTTTGGAAAGGTTACCGCTACACTCTATCAAAAAATAATGTACTTAAAGTTTTAAAGATATTTATATTTGAAAAAAAAGAGAAAAATACGCAATGATATCTATTGACTACACATGATACGTTACGTTTTTAAAGGACAATTGTTCATAGTACTAACTACAAAGTAAACTAAATTGAATTGTTGGTGAAGATAACCTTCGTAACAGTCTAGCTTAATTCTTAATTATTTAACACAATGATAAAGAATGACTTAATATTCAAAGAAATATTTTGAATAGGTTCTTCAGTCCGTTCGTTCGTTTATGTTATTAATATTTTTTTAAGAAACGTATAAAAAAAATCACTTTTGGTAGCAACCTCTAAAAAATTGTGTCTCAAGAAAAAGTGACATTGTTTATAAAAATATCCCGCAGTATTATTTCATAACTTACAAGCGACACGTACCGACATTGCGCTATTGCACCTGTATGTTGCATGTATGTATGTGCCAAGGGTATTTTAGGGTCATACCTCAAAATTCTTATAAAATAACTTTGTTGTTTGTCCGTCTGTCCGTCTGTCAAGACTATTTTGTACTGGATCGGTTAAAGGTTAGATACCTCAATGTTCAAGTCTATATTCCCTTAGAACACGAAAATCTATCTTCTAAATCATCGCAATCAAATGACGATGAAATATGAGAGTTTATGCTTTGTTTTTTGTCTCATTTTCTATCATAACTATAGGTTACTTCCCGTTGATATACAATTTCGAAATTTGTTAAGAAGTTAAAACTTACGGCACGTATAAAGGAAAATTCCAAAATTATTTTTCAAAAATTGACTACTTATTTGTATTTGTGTCACAGAAAAAAACCATTAAGTACAAATTTTAATCTGTACTTAAATTGATACAAAATGACAACTTAATTAGTTATTCTTTTGGTGTATCTCCTTTCATGAAACTGGTACGAAAACTCTCAGGGCATGAGTACGACTTGAACTTGTCCGAAAATGTTGATTGTTTTATAGATTATATAAAAATGCCTAAAAACGTGTTTTCTATGTATATTCTGTATACCAATTATATATTTAACTAATAATGTTACTAATTTAAAAACTGTACAGGAGCTAATATAAGTTATTTTACAAATAATATCGTGAGTACTTATCCAAATCAATTAATTAATAATTAAGGCTGTTTGTAATATATATATATATATATATATATTTCTTAAATGAATAATAATGTAATTCAAGCGGGCAAAGCCGCGAGCAGGCCGCTAGTCAAAAATATAAAAGATTTTGTTCCCAATATTTTAGTATATTAGGAGTAGATACGTATATAGCTTTCAACTTTACCTGTTGGTTGGTTCGACTTCAATTCTTACATGAATGTTTGTCGAGAAAATATCCCGTGTAGCTCCTTAACCGAATTTATTGGACAGCCCGACGTTAAAAGTGGAACGTGGGTGGGTTATGGCTACATTAAACAATATAAGGGATTATTCACGTGGCGGTTGCGTATGTTTTATATATAATTTAATTAATAATTATCAAATCAGTTTCACGCTGTATCCCGCACACAGCAAGGTAGTCAGAGGGAACCTAGTGTAAGACACTCCGTTCCCCACTTTCTGCCGAATTTAATAATTATGTTGCTGTAATTTCAATAATATATATTTTTTTGTGGTTCTGATTCGTTTATTTTATTTAATTATCTTTAAATGTCTGTATAATTGTAATTAATCTATTTTGTATGAGTGATAGAACATTATAGTAACAAATAAAAAATGTATTGAGGTAATTAAAAAAAATATGTTCAAGGTGGTTGTTTTAGACTTATAATATAAAAAAATCTGATATTTTTAACATTACTGTTAAAATATATAAGAAAATTGTTTTTTTTATTGAGAAGAATATAAGTAGATGTCTTATATTCTTAGAACTGGTAAATACCAATAAAAAACAAAAATGTAATCTTCGTAAACGTTCAACTTGTTATTGCATTATCTTTTTAAAGTTGTCATGTTACATACTTATACAATATAGTTTTATTACTATACTTTTAACAAATCCTTTTTGAAATTTAGTTTTTAGACAAGCGAGATTTTTTTTTTTATCGAAATATCTTGTTGCCAAAACTAAATTACAAATATACATCGTTTTCATGCGCAATCTATAGGCGCCCTTACCTCAATTTCAGGTAGTGTTGGGACCAAATGTATTTGCCAAGGAGAATTTAGGGCTAGGTGACTTTATAGTTTGTTTTATTAACCTACTTTGAGATATATGTTGTGAATGTTCTGGGCGTTGTTATGTTTATCTATGTACAAATACAATATACATATATCTCAGAGGCCAGTCTGGCGTGACTGGGTGTGGGTTCGATACCGAAGCGAGGAAATGAATTATTTAATATTTTGATTTCTTCGCTTTGGTGTCGAAGCAAAGCGCGGCGTTGAGATCCGCCACTCAACACGCAATGTTTCCAGAGTTTGGTGGAAAGTGGGGAGCGAAGTGTCTTAACATTATACTCCCTCTGCCTACCCGGCTACATGAGGGATACAGAGTGAAACTGAAAAAAAAGAAGCAAGGGGGGATCTTTCAATATAACCAATTCCAAGCAATTTTTTAATAATAATATGGAGTTCATACATACATTTCTGACTTACTAGATTGCTGTACGTAAAATAGTCTAAGTATTTTCAATTATCCTACAGACTTAATAAAAAACCTAAACCTTACAGAAAAATTGTCTAAAGTATAAAATGAAAATTGACTTGACAACTTTTTCCTTGAGAGTTGGAACCATAACTACTGTATTTTAATAAAAACAAACTAAACGAACCGAAATAACATTTATAAATGTTGAATATAAATATTTTAGTCGAGTCTTGGGTACCATTCGCTACTTTTGAAAGTGTATATTAAAAAGTAAGGAAAAGCAATTTTCATAATTAATTTTGTTACTGACGAAACTGTTACATTGATATTTTCTTAGTTTTTTTTTATTTTTCAAGCATATAGCAGGGTAGGGAAAAGGGGACCTGGTGTTAAAAACACTCGTCGCCCATTAGCTACGCGATATTCGAGATATTGCGTAATGACTGACGCAACTAAACGCTGCGCTTTTCTGCTATAGCGAGAAAAGAAAAAAAATATTTAAATGTAGTGGCTTCGCCCGCTTGTACAACACAATTATTTATTTTCTCATCTCAATTACTTTCGTTATCTAATAATAAAGTTAAAGTTAATTTTAAAGACAATATATTATACGTATACCCATTGATAAAACTCTTGTTTTGTAGCAATATTGTAGCATGCTACAATTTATATTGACAATTTCTTTATTTATTTATTAAGAAAACGTTTAAAAATAACGTAGCGGGATTTGAACCCGCGCCTCTTTAAAAAAATGTTGAAAATGTAAAAAAAATACTATCCTCTCTTGCCAAACGATAATTCTATGTAATTATCTTTGGGTAGCGGAAATTTGTAAAAATCTCCCTACAGAGATACTAACAACATAAATAAGTTGTAACAAGCATATAAGAATTTTGACGTAGCTTGATGAAAACGTATGATTGAGTATGAGGCTTATTTGGTCACGGCGCTTGGCTAGTTTCCAAAGAGGCGCGGGTTCAAATCCCGCTACGTTCAAATTTTAATACGTTTTTTTGATAAATATTTTTCATTCCTAAGTGTGGACCAACATTTTAAAAAAAATGTTAAAATTGTCAACCGATTGAAATAAAACAAACACTAAATGTTATATGAAGCTTGCTAGAATCCAATAGTGAAAACTACATTTAAATCCGTTAAACCGTTTAACACAAACAAACAGATAAAAATAGTAAAAAATACTTTATTTTAGGTTCTATTACATTAGTAAAAGTCCCTCAATAATATTTTTTCTTATATATGTTGTACAATGTACAGACACCGATTTATTACAATTTTATTATCTCTATCTCTATATATAATAAAAGGATAGAAAAGTCAATTCTGTACATGAAAGATATAAAAAAAATAAAAATTAGATCGGTTTATATGTCGATTATAGAACCTAAGAAACCACTCAACAGAATTCTTGTCTGTCTATCTGTCTGTCTGTCTGTCTGTCTGTCTGTTTGTTTGTTCGTCAATCACGCAAAAACTACAGGACAGAAATTGATGAATTTTTGCATGGTATTAAGCTTAGGGTCTCAAGGTACATTTTTTTTGGGTTTCATTCCGAATTTCATTATAGTTTTATTTAAAAAAAATAAAAACTGAAAAATGTAAATTACTTAAAATACCGATAACTACTGTATGAAATTAATTTATTTTTAGCATGGTAATAGTTCAAAACTTAATGCAACTTATAGAATAGTTTTTATCATAGAGTACAAAGAAATTTTACCAGAAAAAATAA
This sequence comes from Heliconius erato x Heliconius himera, assembly GCA_013421005.1. Classification (NCBI taxonomy): domain Eukaryota; kingdom Metazoa; phylum Arthropoda; class Insecta; order Lepidoptera; family Nymphalidae; genus Heliconius; species Heliconius erato x Heliconius himera. The sequence continues at coordinate 9,346 of JAATLQ010010090.1, forward strand.
CATAATTATATTTTTTTATAAAAAAATCGACTTCTTCAATTTCAATCGGATTTCATACTCTGAACTTAACCAAACTATCACCAAACTACCCTTTATGTGTACCCTTTCTAATAAAAAAAGAATAATTAAAATTGGTTAAGTTGATATTGAGATATTAGTCCATTTGTCGCGCACATACATTATGTAAATTTGAGATTTATATGATTTTTTCATCGATACCATTGTCGGAAATGAACTAAATTAAAATAGGACTATACGGGACGCACTAGCTTCCAAATAAAAAAACATCATCAAAATCGGTTCACACAGTCAAAAGTTCTGAGGTAACAATGATAAAAAATATAGTCGAATTGATGACCTCCTCTTTTAAGAAGTCGGTTAATGTGCGTTTAGCGTGTATAGTGCGTTTTACTTATAATCTCTAATTATAACGTCTAAAAGAACGAAAAATGAGTCATTAGAGCATAACAAGAAAAGAAAACACTGTCTTTGGAGTGAAAACTAAATATAATTAAAGACTTTCAAGTAAAAATGAAAATTTGTGAATTGGAAAAGAAGTAAAATTCTGGTCCTGATTAAAGAAACTTTATATGCAAAGTTGAACACCGACTTACGCGAATTCGACTTACACGACAATCGCTCGGTCCCACCTACCGCGTAAGTCTGGGGTATTACTGTATATGTATTTGGAAAGTAAATTCTGATTGTGAGTTCATAGTTTATAAAACTTTATATTGTGTTTAGAGATGACGCGCTGATGTCAATACATTTTAATCATTGCCAAGTACGTTGCATTCATTTACAGTAGATATATTTCTCAAGAGAACTTTCTCAAGACTTTATATAAAAAATACATTAAAAAATCATGTTAAGGAAGTATCAAATATTAATGTCATCTGTTAAAATAACGTGAAGCTGACTAAACTTAATGGTATATTCAAAACAAATGAATTGTATGTAAATTTATTAATACGTTTCAAGTATGAAAAAAAAATGCAATATAATTGCGTTTCTTCTCCTTTTTTTCCAATATTTTAAATTTCTATTATTTATATCAATATATCAGGGACGTAAATGCGGGAACAGAGCCATGCCATCTTAGTACAGAGTAACCTCTAAAAAATGTATTTACGTGTTATAGTTAAAAAATAAAAATAATGTGTGATTCCTCTATAGAATATATTATTCTACATTATATCATAAAAACAGGTTTAAACAGTGCATATGAAGGTATCCTCCTGTAGTACAACTATTTTCAATTACTATCAACACTACAATGTCAATACTATTTGGTATTATAGTGTAATTTTGAACATTTTGAATATTTTCCCGTCATTATAATGAAAAACATAGACTATGTTTAATTTGAAAAAATAATTTATTAACTTTAAGAATATTGGTAGTTTTTCAAAAGGTATAAGAATTAAAAATTGCCTAAAATATGCTTCCTTCGCAAGTGTTGTAAGAACTATTGGTATTAATTAACCAAAAAAATACTATAAATATTAAATATGCTCAATTATACAAAGTTTTTTTGTCAGCACCACTTTAAATAAAACCACAGTTTTAACTACTCTATAAAAAACCCAATAATAAAAAAGTTATGTTTTAAAAACAAAATAAATAATAAAATTATCGTTGTCAATTAAAATATAATTTGTCGAGAACGACGCACGCACACATAAACCTATCAAAGGGAAACCGCCGAAATCGAGTCGTAGGTATCGGCGGCAAAGTTCAAAGTTCTAAAGATTTTAGTAGTATTTTTGTAGTAGTATGTGTTCACGCAGTGGCGTAGCTAGGGTATTTGTTGCCTGGTGCGGCTTAGGACTTGTTGCCCTTTAAAATGGTCAAAATAATTTCAGATTTCAAACCACAGTAGAGTAGATATATAATTTTTTATTGCTTCAAAACTATAACAACTATATATAAGTTATAATGGGGGTACAATGGTGCAGTGGCGTAGTGAGGGGGGGGCAAAGGGGGGCATCTTGCCCCGGGCGCTACTCACATAGGGGCGCCAAATGGTCCGAATTTTTTTTACTTTAATTTTATTTAAATATCGTATTGGTTATTTACCTCAAATTAAATGCAGGCGTTTTATTTCTTGCTAAGGCAAATGTACAAAAAAACCTTTTTGTACATTTGCAAGAAATAAAAGGTTATTATTTTTTATATTATTTATCACATTTAAAAGTTTTATTTAAAATATGTAAAAATCGCGACAATCAAAGATTTTATATATTTCTAGAGTACCAATTGACGCATATAATAATGCGCGTTGGCGTTGCCATAGCAAAGTGTAGGTATGCTAAAATAAACTAAAAGTATAAATATTGTCACAAAGGCATGTTAGTGTGCGTAATATTTTATTTATTGATATGCTATGTATGTACTTTATAAGCATTACCATTGAAAAATATTAGCATTCTGTACTTCTTCTACATGTAAACTCAAAAAAACTTCTAAATGCAAAAAGGAGATCCCGAGGACATCAAGGATGAAAATGTAAAATCAGATTTAGAGTTAGATCTAGATTCAGGTAGTACACCTACTGCTGCTAAGCTTTTATGTATTGACACAACACAAAAACAAGACTGAAGAAGGTGACCCAAGTACATTACAAATACTACATCTGTGTTCACATCTGATGAAAAGCCCAAAATATACATCAGAAAGACTTGCTGTAATTCCGGACGTTCTGAATTACAAGGATGAGGCTTATTTAAAATTTAGCAACAATCCTCCTATAATATCGGACCAACTTCGAAGAGAAATGATTATTCTTAAACCTAGCACATATCAAAACAAAGCCAGTTTAAATGCAGCAATAACATCGACCTATCGCCTAACGCCAAGGTCTTGGTTTTCTCGACGAGTCGGTAATGAAAAAGAAGGAACTGAAGTTAACCGATCTTGGTTATTATATTCACCAAAAAACAATGCCGCGTATTGCTTTTGTTGCTTACTATTTAGTACATCAAATTTCACTACACAATCATCTTACGTAACATCTGCTGGTTTTAATAAATGATAGGAAAAAGGTAAATTGATTAGCCATGAAAGTCCAAATCCCCCAAAATTTTTTACAGCTTAGAAAGAGACATAACGTAGATTAACAAGTAAAACGGAAATTGAAATATAATTAGAAGCGCACATTCAGTATGAAAAAGAACGATGGCGAAATATATTGCAAAGAAAATTGCCTTGCATGAGGTATTTAATTATGCAAAATCTTCCTCTGCGTGGCCATGTTGAAAAACTAGCACTTAAAGATGGTACAAACGTAGGGAACCTATGTTTGCCCAGACTTGTAGCTCAGTTCGATCCGCGACTGGGAAATCATATGAGACATGCCACAGAAATTCCAAAAACTATCTCATATTTATCACCATAGATTCAAAATGAATTCATTCAACTTCTGGTATCTACAGTTCGACTTCAAGTAACAAAAGATAACAAAAGAAATAATGGAATTTTGCTTGATTCAACTCCAGATATCGAGAACAAATGTCCCAAGTCATTAGAGGTTGTTTTTATCAATAAAAAATTTTCTATAAAAGAATCTTTTTTGGGTTTTATCGACATACATGCCAAAAAAGCAGGCTCGATCGAAAATACGATTTTAGATAAATTAAATTCCCATGAAATTTCACTTACAAACTGCAGATCACAAGATCACGATAATGCTGCCGTGATGACAGGTCACACATTTTTTTGTTGCAAAATATACAAAATTTTAGTTTCATAACTTTAGTTCATTTCTGGTATGAAATCTTAAGGAGAATTGATCGTGTGCAACTCAGATTACAAGATCTTAAAATTAATTTTAGAGAAGCGTTGCATGATCTTGAACTAGCCGACATTCGAGAAAATCTCTGAAAAATCTCTATTGCCTCAATAGAAAAGACGAAGTCTATTTGTAAAAGATGGGACATTACAACAGAACATGTATGAAGACGCCATAAAATGCCCGGAGAATAGGCTAGAGATGTTGGTCTTTCTGCAGAAAATTAAATTTCTCGTGTTATGAAAAGCGTTCTTGATCGTATTCAACAAGGAATATGTACACGATTTACGCGATTAAATGATCTTAATTTCAAAGTTGGATTTCTACTAGATATTGAAAATTTATTAAACAAGGATAATGTTCGTTATCAAAGTTAAAAGTTGTAAAAATTTAGGTGAATTTTACAATACAGATTTCAATGGAATAGAACTCTTTATCGAAATATATGACTGCAAAATGTTACTCCGCAGTAGAAAAGAAAGTGAACCTAAAACCCCATCAGATTTGTTTACTTTTATAATCTCGTAAGGAGAAGATGTTTTTCCAAACCTGAGACTGGCACTTCAAGTATTTCTGACTATCTCACTATCAATTGCTATCTACGATCAATGATGGATCGCCTAATGAGCTCGAATTTTTAAGTGTGAAAAGAGAAAAATTTGGAATGATTAACTTTGATGATATTATTGACTAGCGGCTCGCCAGCGGCTTCGCCCGCTTAAACTACATGATTATTGATTTAATTAGCAGAATTGATTGACAACTAAAATGACTTCTATTATGATTTTTTATTACTTTAATCTGTAATATTCTAATATGATTTTTTTACGACATTATCTATACTTTTTACGATTTTATAAGAATTTTTGATTGTTTCGAACTAAAAAAGACGACCCATGTTGATATTTGATTTATAAAATATACATAAAGCTAATTATTTATTATACATATATATTTTTGTAACATTACGTTCCTTTTTACCTTAAATGTTCTGATGTCAGTCAATAATTTAATTTACTGCTTCAAAAACAGCCTTAAATGTTAAATTATTGATTTGGGTAATGATTCATAATATTCTTTGAAAAATAACTGTAATAATTGCATATCAACTTACACTTTTAAAATTAGTTACATATATTATTAGCTAACCATCCCGGTCTTGGGCTTCTCGCATCCATCCGTTTCCAGCTACCTTCTTTAAATCGTCTGTCCATCGTGCTGCAGGGCGTCCTACACTACGCTTGCCTAAGCGCAGTCTCCAGTCTAGCACGTATCGGCTCCATTGACCGTCGGTACGTCTGGAGACATGGCCGGCCCAGTTCCATTTCAGCGTGCTGATTCTCCGTGCAACATCAGTGACTTTGGTTCTCTGGCGAATCGCTTCATTGCGGATTATATCTTCATATCTGCCAGAGCAACGAACGAGCATTGCGCGTTCCATCGCACGCTGAGCGACCTTGAACTGGTGGACCAGCCTTACGGTGAGTGTCCACGTTTCCGCTCCGTAGGTCATGACAGGTAGGACGCACTGATTGAAGACTTTTGTCTTTAGGCACTGTGGGACAGACGATTCAAAAATGTGACGAAGCTTACCAAATGCCGCCCAGCCAAGGCGTATTCTTCTTTGCACTTCCTTCTTGAAGTTGTGCCGGCCAAGTTGGATGGTTTGGCCAAGGTATACGTATTCTTGCACAACTTCAAGTGTAGCGCCACTTACGACCACGGGTCTCGGGGACACATGACTATTAAACATAACTTTCGTTTTGTCAAAATTTATCCCGAGACCCACCCGTCTAGAAGACTCGCCCAGACCATTAAGCATCTCCTCCAAATCATGCAGAGTTTCCGCCATGATGACTATGTCAACTATGTATGTCGTCGGCAAATCGTAAATGTGATAAGTACTGCCCATTTATATTTATGCCCCGTCCGTTCCAATCTAGCGTCTTAAAGATGTCCTCCAAGGCAGCTGTAAACAGTTTCGGAGAAATAATATCTCCCTGTCTTACCCCGCGACGCAATTGGATTGGTCTTGTGCTGTGGTTTTGTACTTGGACGTTCATGGTTGCGGCTTTGTACAGACACTTTATCACATCGACGTACCGACAGTCAATAAGGCGTCTCTGCATAGATTTCAGAACAGCCCAGGTCTCGATTGTATCGAAGGCCTTCTCGTAGTCCACGTACGCTAGGCATAGAGGATGATTGTATTCCTCGGTCTTTTGAATAATTTACCTAAGAGTGTGTATGTGATCTACGGTACTAAAGCCTTTTCGAAACCCGGCCTGCTCAACTGGTTGGAAGTCATCGAATTTCTGAGCGAGACGGTTCGTGATAACCCTCGAAAACAACTTATATACATGGCTTAAGAGTGATATGGGGCGGTAGTTCTTTAACAAAGCTTTATCGCCCTTTTTGAAAAATAATTTTACCATACTCCTGCTCCATGCCTCCGGTGTAATGCCATTATGAAGGACGGAATTGAAAAGGCTGGCTAAGCCTATCAAAACAGGCTGGCCTCCAGCTTTGAGAAGCTCTGTAGTTATTCCGTCCTCTCCAGGAGCTTTGTTGTTTTTAAGATGACCGAGGGCTATCCTAATCTCACTCATGTCGATCTCAGGAAGCTCGTCTGATAGGTGGCGGATAAGTCTGGCTCGCGGGTCATCCACGCTGCGGT